>QANZ01018931.1:30154-51850 GCA_003254925.1 Chamaecrista fasciculata
TTTGGCCTAATTACATATTGGGGTCTCGTGATTCAAAACGTTGCAATCACGTGCACTGTGTTTTACTCCGTTACAACAAACTAAGGGGTACTTGGGGATATAAGGAAGGCATTGATCTCCCAATTTTTGAAATAATTAAAAGTTTTGTGAATCTTTTTAATGACTCTGAAATGGTCTGGTCCCTCATTGTATTATTGATCACAATAGGAACTTTTATGGTGATCATTATATATGACAAGAAAGATTTTGTTCAATTAAAAATTGATTGAAAAACACTACACAATTCACATGTGAGCTTTGCATAAAGAATCTAATCCTCAAACCAATCTCCACCCCTAAATGTGCTCAAGATTCTTTCCTTTTTTTTTTCTCTTCAAAAAACTAAGTAATCATTTTGCTACAATTACTTAGCAATCAGCGAATTCATACTTCAACCAAAGGTAATCAAGATCGGGATCTTACTAAGGATCGGAAGGGGTGCATGATAGATCGAATCGTAAGATCGGATCGAGGATCGTAAGATCTTTACTTTTTTTTTAAAAAAAATAATATATATGTAATAACATTAAAATTTTAATAATATTAAAAAAATCCCTATTATTTGATCCCTAAATTTACATTGTGTTAACTAATAAATCCTTTGAATTGTTACAATTGTCAACGATTTGGTTCTTGGGTCAAATTCAGGGACCAAAAGGTAACAATTCAGGGACCAAAAAGTATGAAGTTAATTAAAATTCAGGGACCAAATAGTATTAATTAAGTATAAATTTAGGGACCAAAAAGTATAAAGTTAGTTTAAATTTAGGGACCAAATAGTTGATAATTGAAACATTTCAGGGATCAAATCGTGTATTTTGATTATCCATGGACTTATTAGTTGACTCAGTGTAAATTTAGGGACCAAATAGTATGTTTTCACTTGTCTCATACCAAAAGCTTGTAAAGTTTCATTTTCATAAGAAATTGATAATATATCAAAGTTTAATTTGATTATTAAATCAAAATATCTATTTTAATCACAAGTTAATTCAATATACACACATCAAACTTTCAAGCTAATTTGTTCAGAGGAGAAAGATAAAAACTCGCACGACAATATATTGTTCAGGAACCATTTTTTTTCCCACAGGATTCTTCAAATACAATTTAACTTAAAGCAGTACCTTTTAAGGATTCATTATATTGTCTTCACTCTCAATTAAATTATTTAATCTATCGATGTAAAACTATATCAGCGAAAATGCACACAAAGTACTTACCTAAAACAGCATGGCATTTTTAAGAGAAGTAAAATTCATGAAGCGTATTTATTGTTATATGCCAAGTGAATAAAGAAATTGGTCCAATCTTACCATGGGTTCTATAAAGAGCTATCAAATACAAAGGATATTGTTTTTTATTTGAGGACACCCACCCTTTCCATTTATAATTTTCAATTACATAAAGTTTCATACGATAACCAATAGCCTACAAGAACACCTAATCAACTCGCATTGTATAGTTAAAAAACTAAATTATGGATAAAACAATATAGAGTTTCATTCAATCAAAATGATCTGATGTAATAACAAATGCATAAGACTTTATGAATTGTTTCCTTCATCCTCAACATTTTTTACTCTTCTGATCAACATCAGGGGAAAGTTCTTTAGCATCATCAGCTCTCTTTCTCTTTACATTGCTTATTTCTACAGGATTTGTCACCTCTTTGGTCACTTGAAGAAGTTCCTCAGACTCAATCTCTTTGACATCAGATTCTCCAGCTGATTCATTCAGCTTCTCAATTGAGTTTTCCTTCTCTTCATCATTCTTTTGCTCAAATTCTTCAACCTTTCCAACACCAGTTTCAGTACAGTCTACCTCTGCTTCTTTTGCATCCTCTTCACTTAAGTCCACTGAATCTTCTTCATTTTCTTCGTCCTCGACTTTCAATGACTCTATCACATCCATCAGCTCTCTATTAATCTGTCACACAATTAAGCATCGAACGATATTAACATAGGAACCAATTTTTATCATTCACTTTAGGAACAATTACTACAAGTATCAACCCAAACTAAAATATGAGATGCTAAGACCAAATCATGAACTAACGACTCACTTGAAGATTCTGAAGAAAATCAGAGATGTCCATTGGGCAAGCCGGACACTTCATCACATTTTTCTGGGACCTAAGCGATCTTCCGCCCCGACTTCTTTCTCTCACAAAAGCTTGACCCTCAAAAGTTCCTTCCAAACAGGATTTGCAGAAGTTATGAGCACACGGCGTTGTCACGGGTGAAACCATAACCTTCCTGCAGATATAGCAACTGAATCCTGCATATTGAAACAAGTAAAGTGAAAATAGAAAGATATCAATGTATATATATGAGGATACCATTCAATTGGAAGGAACAAACCAGATTTTAATTATAATAATGATATAGGCAGAGATTCCATACCTCTAAACAATTTCTCCTTGATTAACATATTTTTGTGTTTCCTTATTTCTTTTCTTGACCTTTCTATCTCCATCTGATCTATACTTTTGACTTGCTTTTGGCTGGGAGGTGGTAGTTTCTTCCATTTCCAACAAGAATCTTCCTCCTAAAGAAATTATTAATTGATTATATATTTGAAAAATTTTAATTATATTCATATATAGTATCACGTGGTATGCATTTAAGGAAGAAGGGAAGTTATTTTAAAAGGATAGAAGACTCAGTATTTATATACTTGAACCAACAAAGAGGAAATCCTAAAAAATCACTCACATCAAAATCCCAAGATGGGGTCTCCTTCCTTTCAGTTAGAGCTACAGCCTTTTCTAGCTCAGAAATGATTGGTTGTGGTCTAGGACGATCACCATGGTCATCACTATCATCCATTCAAGACAATTTAAGCAAAGGCGATTCTAATAACATATTAAGTTCATCAAATGATGATCGAGCTACATCACACATACATACCTTGTCCAAGGGGCAGGTTCATTATCACATCTAACAAATAGATACCGGCAAACCTTAAAACCCTAATTTGAAATATTTATATAGTAATCAGAAGATATATATGAAACCAAGAACTGAATAGGAAATGAAAAAAAAAAGAGAGAGAGAAAGATAGCACATATTTACCTGTGATCCCTGTTTTTGCCAACACTTCTCTATTCTATAAATGCCGTCATAACGCAATCCCTTTTCGGGAGCATATGATGAACGCTTCTCTTTATGAGACCTACTCGTTTGGATTTAGGAAGAGATTATACATAAAGCTCAATATATAAGAATGAATAAAGGCTCAAATTAAAATATTGTATTATTCTCAAAGTTGTCAAGCAACTAATTTCAAATAGCACGTGTTATCTGGTCCAACATGCATTGATTCAATACACTATGATCACTTCAAAGATAAAAGGACTTGAAAAAAGAAAAGGAGGCATTTGGATCAAAAAGCTAACCTGATAACCCTTATTGGGTAACCCTTAAGGCAACTCAGTTTGAGAGCCAAGTTCAACTTCTCAAATTTTTGATCAAATGACTGCTTATTATTTGTTCTTCGGTTGCCACTCAAGTCCCTGCCGCCACTGCATCCATGGACATGTTATGAAGAGAAAATGAATAAATTAAAAACAAAATGAAAGCAGGAGAAACCAACTATATATAACTAATGGAAGATAAAAAAAATGAATAAGAGAACATCCATGAAAGAATGATATTGTGAAAGAAACTATATATGAGCCAGCTAGGAATTGAAACCAAGACCAGACTACAAATTCACAGTCCAAACCCATAGACTAAAATAGCAAACTAAATAGAGTAATGGGCTAAATGGTTTGTTACTTAACACCACAACGGTAAGGCAACGTCTACTTAAGAGCTAGACCATAGACCGATGTACGATGCGAATCAAACATCCCAGAGAAACTGAACCAATAAATTAAAATGAAGATAGCTATGCGAATATAATTAAAAATGAACTTAAACAACATAATATTTCACAATATAATCTATTATATTTACAAACCTTCCTGTGTACAGAAACCACTCTCCATGATCCTCGTCATCAACATAACCACCAGAAAGAACTACGGATTGTGCACCATGATGTGACTGACCAGCAATTCCACTGACATGAGGGAAGTGAGCACCCCATTGTCGACATTCCATCCTATCTTCCCAACACTCACCAACAAGAACACCTTGATTCCTCAGAGGATCATTCTCAACTGGGATTGGACCAAAGTGATCCCGAGGCACAGTCACAAAAATCTTCCCACTTGCAGCATTTGCTTTCCCTTTCCTTCGAGCTCGCTCTGTAGTGTAGGCCTTGTCTGGTCTATCTTCATTGTGCTGAAAATGGTGAACTCTAGAGGTTTCTCCAACAGCACTATTTTTTGATAACTTTGCCATACGAATGGCCAATACTAGAGCGGAATTAATGCGTGGTTGGCTGGCCATATTGCGTGGGATAGTTCGACAACACTTTACACATGTGTTCTTTCTCTGCCCAATCCATTTTTGGAAGCATTTCAGGCAAAAATTGTGGCCACATGGAGTCTGCAAAATATGATCATGCAACAACAACATGAATATGATTATCATTTAGTAGTATTTCAAGATGTACACAAAGCATTTTGAATTTTTGCTATATATTGAAATCAAAGGATCAAAACAAAGTGATAAAAGAAACCCCCAAATCTAATAGAAGCTTGGAAAATAAAGAGGGTTTAATATATGAATATTTTACTGTTAGTTCAAGTGGTATTAGAGAAGTAAGTGAACTTTACCGTCACGGGCCTCTCTGGAAGCTCCAAACAAAAAGAGCAATTAACAGTTCTAGTAAGAATATCCAATACATGTTTTCTTTCGCCTTCTTTCTTCTTTGCTCCATTATTGTCTTCTTTGTCTTCTTGTTCTCCTACCATAGCCTTTCCACTCAATAGTCTTTGACGCTTCTTGGCCTTCTCAACCTCCGTCAGTGAAGCATCAGACTCAATGGCTCGAATCGCTGTCATTAGCTTGCTGGACTCATCTTTGGCTCCGTCGAGCAACGCATTGCCAACGACCACTGGAGGAAAGTCAGAAGGTGACATGGAGCAGTCAGGACACTCCCACTGAAGAGTCTCTTCCATCGTCAACGGAGGGGAAGAGAGACAAGCAACATGCCATTCGGTGACACAAGTCTTACATGTAAGCTTTTCCTCCGCCACCGGTGCCTCCTTGCAAGCCATACAGAAGCCATTGGAGTCACATGGGAGCTGACTAGTGTGTGCCATTGGTGAAGAAAGAGGAGCTTGAGCCTAGAAACAACACAATGTGAGAATGAAGAGAAATGAGACATTGGGATTTCACTTATATTGAGTCTGCTTCTTAACCAGAATATACAGATTCATAGAATATGGATTGACGTAGGGAGAGCAAAGAAGGAAGAAAAAGAAATGACAGATCTCAAAGTTCAAACAAATCAAATTTTGAGCGAATTTTTAAAATTATTTTAAAAACTTTTCTTTTTTTGTTTGTTTTAAATTTGTATCTATCTTGTGTGAGATTGGATGCAACGAATGTAGGTTGGTTTGGTGATTTTTCATATAAAATGACTGTTTGGAAATAATTTGGTTATGTAACATGAATAATGAAAAATTAATATGAATTATATTTGTTGCAATGAATGTTGTTCAAGCCTTGAGTATAAGATATGAATACTTAAGAATAATTTTCTTCTTATGGTAAAACTTTTATGGCTCGATTTATGCTAAATAAATATAACTTAGTTTGGAAACTCTTCAAATAGATATGAACATTTGCTAATATTTTGGTGATAAATAGCATACTAATATACCAAATTATTTTTAGTATGTAATAGGCCGCTACAATTAGGAGGATAGAAGGAGGGGAAAAAAATAGGGTATATGGGCTAAAACAAAGGGGAATAAGCATAAAATTAGAGAGAAGTTGTAAGAAGAGTCTTTCCTTCAAAGATCTATATTTTTCTAGCTATAATTTTGTTTCTTTCAACTGCAGGTTCAAATGGAGATTTTGGTTTTTGTCAATCGGAATCGAAGAACTTCTGTACGGTATAGCACAAATATAAGAGTAAAAGTTATTGTAAGGAGTTTAGATAACAAAATACGAAAATTAAAGTGCAATTCCATAAGATGAAGGCATAGCTTTTGGAAATTTAAGAAGGAATTACAATCTCCAAGATTATGAAAAAAGAATCAGGGCCTAAAATATGAGGGATCTATGAATCCCTAAAGCCAAGTAGCGAAGGAGAAATTATAATTTAATAGAAAGAAAAAGTTAATTCTCTCGATGCCCATCGAAGAAGCAATAGAAGACGAGAAACAAGAAAAAAAATATATAGACAGAAATGGAGAAATTTAAGGGATGTCTCAAGATAATGACGACATACCTTATGAAAAGTTAAGAAGGAATATTATAGAGTCGAGTGCGCAAGAGTCAGTGCGCAAAGAAGAAGCCACAGATCGGAAAGCACTTCACACTGAATTCTTAGGTAATACGATCGGAAGAGGAGCTAAAATATTAGGGATTTACAAAACCTAAGCGAGTTGAAGAAAGATAAGACTAACTTTGAATATATATAGAAAGCGTAGTCTCTCAGTACCCTTAAAATAATGAGTAAATTACACTTTCGTACCCTGAGGTATGGATCGGTTCTACTTTGGTACACTTTTTTTTCAAATTTGACATTTTGGTACCCAGTTTTATTCGCTTTTAGCACTTTGGTACCCAAAACTTTTGCTTCTCGTTACCTCTTGACGGAAAAAAGAACGTGCATGATCAAAAACACGAAATCCACCATCCTAAACTCAGATTCTGTGATTCAAACTCCAAAAAACACAATTCAGTATTACTTGAAGGCAAATGATTCTGTGTTCTTTTTTTAGGTTGAATTGCGAAATATGAGTTTAAGATGGTAGATTTTGTATTTTTTACCATACATGTGACCTGCACATTCTTTTTTCAGTAAAAAAACGAAAAGAGTTTGGGGTACCAAAGTGCTAATGACTAACAGAACAAGGTACTAAAATGTCACTTTTGAAGGAACAAGATACCAAAGTGGAATCGATCCATACCTCAAGGTACCAAAGTTTAATTTACCTTCAAATAATTGACATAAAAGATGTTGAGATGTGTGTCACCACTAACTTTAAGAAAGAAGATCAGGTTAAATCAAGTTGAGCTGGGCTTAGAAATTTCGCTCATTTGGTTTCCTTAACAAAGATGATTTAACTAATGATTTAGAAAATTGAAAGGGGTCAAACAATTAAATATTTTCAAGCCCAAAATTTACCAGACACAAAGAACTTTTATATCCAGATCATTTTAAACACCCCATGCACAACATCGACTCGGTCTCCTGCTCCACTTCACCGCCTTCTTGTTCTTTAGCATATTCTCAAGTGGCAACAAACACGCCATCTGATGCAGCTCCCCAAAAATATTGTTGCTACTAACTGAGAAATCATTAAAAACTTGAGAAAGATCAAGCAACTCCTCTAAATTAAAGTAGAAGATTTCACATATTTTTTGTTCACAATGCGAGATAGTCGAGCCTAAGGTAAATAATGGAAATGGTGGTGGTCTTCGATAGGCATGTGGATTTTTCGGTGGCCGATCCCGTGAAGATGCAACAATGGTTATCTTAGAAAAAATTAAAGCGTATGGTTCCGATGTTCAGCCCTCCAAGTTTTTTCATTTTTCCTTGTTTTAAAAATTATAAACCACAACTACTAGCTACATGAGATGTTTATATGGTATTTTTGTAAGGGTTTGTTTGTTTTTGGTTCTACAAGTGATTATTAAAAACTCCATTTCCTTTGACACTCAATTACCAATACATCCCTACGTACCCAAACACTCATAATTACGATTTCCTATGATAATATGCACATCTAAAGAATATTGGAGGGTGTTTTTTGTTATTTTATCCAAATTGAATTTTCTATCTACTATTTCTAGCTATCGTAATTATTACATACATACTTAAAGAGGAGCTAAAATATTAGGGAAAGTTGATCATCAAAACCATATACTCTAATTTCTTGTAAGATGACCATTGTAGCTCCTTCACTGCATTGACCGCTGAAAAATCCACATGCCTATTAGAGATCGTGACCAATTCCATTATTTACCTTAGGCTCTACTATCTAGCATGATAGAACAAAAAATATGTGAAATCTTCTGCTTTAATTTAGAGGAGGAGTTGCTTGATCTTTCTCAAGCTTTCAATGATTTCTCGGCTTGTAATAACAATATTTCTGGTGAGCTATAGAGGATGGTGTGTTTGTTGTCGCTAGAGAATATGTTGAAGAACAAAGAAGTGGTTAAGTGGAGAAGGAGCTCGAGTCAATGTCATGCGTGGGTTTTAGAATAATCTTGGTTTAAGAGTTCTTGTGTTTGGTAAATTTTGGGCTTGAGAACTTTTTTTTTTACCCCTTTCAATTTATTAAATCATTTTTTTCAATCATTTATGTTAAAGAAATAACATAGGCCGAATTTCTAAGTCCAACTTACCTTAATTTAACCTTATTTTCTTTCTTAAAGTCAATGGGGATGCATAACTCAACATCTTTTATCTCACTTATTTTAAGGCTATTGAGAGACTACACTTTCTCTATATATTCAATGTTAGATTTCTCTTTCTTCAATTCGCTTAGGTTTTGTAATTCTCTAATATTTTAGCTCCTCTTTCCCGGTGTAAAGTGATTTCAAATATATTTCCTTTTCTTTGCACACTTGACTCTGTAATATTCCTTCTTAATTTTTCAAAAGGTATGCCTTCATTATCTTGAGACATTTCTTAAATTTCACTGTTTCTCTCTCTCCCTCTCTCTTTATATATTGTGCTTCCTGTCTTCTGTTGTTTCTTTGAAGGGCATTGAGATCTAGACTCAACTTTTTCTTTCTATATAAACTTATCATTTCTATTAATTTACAAAAAAAAATCGATCTAATTATTAGAAACCTAAACTTCCATTTGAATCTTCTGTTAAATGGAACAAAATTAAAGCTAGAAAAATATAGATCTTTGAAGGCAAAACTCTTTTACAACTTTCTTTAAGTTTATGCTTATTCCCTATTTTATTTACCTCTTTTTATCCTTCAAACTTATGTCTTGATTGTAGAGGCCCATTACATACTAATAATAATTTGGTATATGAGTATGCTATATATCACCAAAATACTAGCAAATGTGGTTATCATTAATCATTGGCTTAAGTGCACTTTTGGTCCCCTAGCTTTCACAAAGGTTTCAATTTGGTCCCCTAACTTTTTTTGCTGCAATTTTGGTCCCCTAACTTTCGCAAAAGTCTCAGTTTGGTCCCCTAACTTTTTTTGTTGCAATTTTGGTCCCCTAACTTTTGAAAACGTCTCACTGTTGGTCCCCTAATTTTCGGAAAAGTCTCAATTTTGGTCCCCAAACTTGGGACCAAAAGGGGATCAATGGTGAGACGTTTTCAAAAGTTAGGGGACCAAAATTGCAACAAAAAAGTTAGGGGACCAATGGTGAGACGTTTTCAAAAGTTAGGGGACCAAAATTGCAACAAAAAAAGTTAGGGGACCAAATTGAAACCTTTGCGAAAGTTAAGGGACCAAAAGTGCACTTAAGCCTTAATCATTTGAAGAGTTTCCAAAATAACTTATATTTATTTCTTAATTAGCATAGATCGGGCCATGAAAATTTTAGCATAAGAAAAAAATTATTTTTAAATATTCATATCTTATAATAACTCACGACCTAAGCTACATTCATTATAACAAAAATAATTCATATTAATTTTTCATTATTCATGTTACATAACTAAAATATTTCCAAACAGCCATTTTATATAACACATCACCAAACGAACCTACATTCACTGCATCCAATGTCACACTGAGTCACACAAGATAGACACAAATTTAATTACAATAAACATAACAAGAATAGTTTTTACAATAATTTAAAAATTCACTCAAACTTTGATTTGGTTTAAATCCATCATTTCCTTTTCTTCCTTGTTTGCTCTCTCCGCGTGAATCCATATTCTATGAATTTTTATATTAGTGAAATCCTAATGTCTCGCTTCTCTTCAGAGACGGAGCCAAGGGGGGCCGGTGGGGGACATGGCCCCCCCTAATTTTTATTTGACGGCTTCTTAGTTCTAATTTTATAGTAGTTGGTGGGCCATATGTAATATAAGATATATATATATATATTTAATAGATTATCAAATCAAATAAGTATAAATTTGGATGGATACTGCAACTCTGCAAGCATGTGCGTTTTGGTCACCCCAAATATACACATAAATATATATTATATTATATCTAAATGGCCAAAAGATAAAGAAGACATCAAATAGAATGGTATCAAATAGAATGGTATACTATATACATATATCTTTAATGAGGTGTGACATCTCCTTATATTAACTAGGATCAATAATTTTTTTCACTTTACTTCTTTTAGAAAATTTATTATTTTGGTCCCTAAATTTATATCAAATTAATTAATTAGTTTTTAAATAATTAAAATGTATTACTCAGCCATTGAATTACTGCAATTGTCAACGATTTGGTCCCTGAGTCAAATTTAGGGACCAAATAGTATAAGTTTAGTACAAGTTTAGGAACTAAAAGTATAAAATTAGTTTAAATTCAAGGATCAAATAGCATTAATTTAGTACAAACTCAAGGATCAAAAAGTATAAAATTAGTTCAAAATCAGGGACCAAATTATCACCAATGACCAAATTGTTAATAATTGAAATATTTTATGGACCAAATCATGTATTTCAATTATTCAGGGACTGATTAGTTGACTCAGTGTAAATTTAGGGACCAAATAATAAGTTTTCTCTTCTTTTTTTTCTCTTATATAAGTACTCTTTTATTGATAAATTATTTCTCGTCTTATTTTGACATTTCCTATATCAACAGTAATTACATAATGAATTTTTTAAATTATGAAAATTATTAAAATAAAATTTATGAAATAATATGAAAATTACTTTCTAAGAAATTTTATAATTGTCAAAGTTGAAAAAAATTAATCAAACATTTACAATAAGTATAACTAAATAATTTCTATTTTCTAAAGCAACGAGGGTTATAATTTAAAAAATAAAAGTATAATTTAATATTATTTTTAATAATTATATTTTTTAATAGTTGTTAGAAAGAAAAAAAAATTTGGCCCCCCTATATAAAATTTCTACCTCCGTCCCTGCTTCTCTTCATTCTCACATTGTGTTGTTTCACCAATGGTACACACTACTCAGCTCCCATGTGACTCCAACGGCTTTTGAATGGCATGTTGTTTGTCTCTCTTCCCCTCCAACGACGATGGCTGTGACATCCCAGCTTCTAGAGTCAAATATACTCAATATGCAGCGGAATAAATATGGTTTTGAAAAGAAAGATAGGCTTAGGCCATTCTAAATACGGTAATTTTCTTTTTCTTTTACTTGCTTGGTTGACACAGAATCACGTGCCTAAGATGGTTGCCACTTGTTATCATACTTATCATTTACTTAAATATATATCTAATCATACAATCAGAGTATACTAAACGAGCATGTCATCATATATATATATATATATGTGTGTGTGTGTAAGTATCTGTAATACATAAGTCATAGTCTTGGCCTGGCCAACCGGGGCTAGACCACACAAACTAATATAACAATCATAAAACATAAAGCTACGAATCTGAGTTCCCTACTCTGCCTAGCACATACATATATACATCAACGGCTATCAGCTTGCCTAAGAGCTCCGCCCTGACATACTACAACTACCAGCTATACAAAACATCAGGCAGGTAAACATCTAACTCTGCTGGAAGAGATCAAGCTGAACTGGTGGGTGGTGGTGGTACTGGCTCTGGAGGAACCTCTGACACTGGAAGCGGTATCGGATGGACGTCACTCATTATCGTGATCGTCCCAAGCGGGGGGTACCGGGACCTCCTCTGTGGCTATCAACAGGATGAACCCCAGGGCAAGCTTCTGAAATGTTGAAGGAGTGAGAATTTGAGAATTCTCAGTAGGAAACTAAACTCTACTTACTCATCAGATCCTTGTCCCTACATAACCACTCATATACATTTCCTACTCTAACAGTCAATCCATTCTACAGCCATACATCATCATAAACATCATCATCATTATCAGTACTATTTATAACAGTATACTCATACATCATCATAATCACAATCATAATCATCATCATCATTACTGTATATAACAGTATACTCATACATCATCATAATCACAATCATAATCATCATCATCATTACTGTATACAACAGTATACTCATACATCATGATAATCACAATCATAATCATCATCATCATTACTGTATACAACAGTATACTCATACATCATCACTTCATCATTAGCATCATTATTATCATTATCATCATATCATCATCATATTCATCATCATTCATTAAACATAAGAGGTAAGTTAGACACACTTACCCAGCCATCCATGCAAATGCTATGCAATGGCTTCATTCTTTCATCTTTCTTTTTCCATCATTTCTTTCGTCATCATGGCTGGTCATGGCAGACGTGCCACTCGACCCGAGTACCTTCACGGTACAACTAGCAGTTGGCCTACCCGAGCGTCCCTAGGTGTGTACACAATCCATGGCCTCTGGGGCGGATCTCCCGTCCCGGTCATCATTTTTGTGCTCGAAGCACCCTTTCGTTAATTACTTTTCCATCGTGATCACTTTGATTATGTTCATTTCACTGTGTTCAAAGCACCCTTTCATTCATTATCATTTTATATGCTTCACACAAATGTCATTCATCATGCATCACGCTTGATCACCATGTCATCATACATCATGTCATGCACATTTACATATACTACATACATCATACATTCAACATGTTCATCATGTGCATCTTGTACATCATACATTCACCATTCATCATGTTTTTCATTCATTCACATACATCATTCATCCATATTCATAATGTACATCACGCACATCATACATTCATACATGCTTTAGCATTCATACATCTTCTATTACACATTTGTCATCATTCACATGCATAAGCCCTACCTTTGGCACATATTGGGCTAGTATTAATCATCACATACAGACCGACATTGAAAACTGTGCAGGGAGCCACTTTTTGGCACCTCGCCACGGACCCATGTAGTGAGCTCCGTGGCGAACTCCTAGAAAACTGGGCCTTTAAGCCCAAGTTTCCAAAGTTACATTTTGGTCCCTAAACAATCTCAAACCAAGTCTGATTTCAACTAAACTTCACATACATACAATATCAAGTGTCCTAATTACAGATCTGGCGCCAGATCAGACATGCAAGTAGATTTCAATAAAAATCCGCAAACATTCATTTCTTTCATTTTAGTCCCTATCGTCAATCAAACATCATCTGATCATTTTCAAAATTCATACATACAATATATTAATTCTCCTGATCATAAATATGCCCTTAGAATCAACATGAAACCACTTAACGTTACTGAACTAACAATTTTCATTCTTTTAACTTAGGTCCCTACCCGAGACCAAACCATCTCCAAATTGGACCAAACTTTATATTCACTGATTATTTTCATCTCTAATCTTATATCTGTACTCAGATCCAACATGTAAAGGGGTTTCATACCCAAATCGAAATTCACTTCTTTATTCTTTACAAAATCATGAAATCATACCAAAGCATCATAGATTATCATGAAATTCACATATGTCATTCTTTTCATTGTGAGGAACTTGAATCTAGCATCAGTTTCAACATGCAAGACACTTAGGGACTAAAAACAGCAAAAAGGACTAAACTGCACTTTCAGAAATCGTGTAGAAGTGAGAAAACAAGGACAAGGAGAGAGTTAAGAGCCTCCTAGGTCAAGATCTTGATGAAATCCAACTTCAGCAACCTTCCAGCAACTTTCTCTCCCAAGAACAGAGAGCCTCTCTCTCTAGAAATCAGAAAATGGTGTGAAATTGTGATTTTTCGGACTAAACTGCAAATTTAGAATTGATTCTAAATACTTATGGAAGGAAAGTTAGTCTAAAGATGACTAGAGTGAAAATTCCCACTAGGTGAGGAAAGTGATACACTTTTGGAATTGATTCAATAGGAATTATTTAGTATTACTTTACTAGGATTATTATTTAATAAATTCTTTAGCTATAGGATTTAATTATGTACTAAGCTTGAGTCGTATATTTAGGAATATTTGCTAAGTTCTTTTTACATGTTTTCTTTTCTTCTACTTTGTAGCTTTGCCCAGGAGTGCAAAGTTTAAGTGTGGGGGATTTGATCAGACCAAATTTTGTTATGTTATTTGGTCTTCTTTTACTATATTTTAACTATTAATTATTGCAAAAATGGCCAAGTAATGTGTTAAGATTTGTACCAAGGTGATGTATTGGATTAACGCTTAAAAGTGCTATTTTGCGATATTTTATCATATTTATGACACAAGTGCTACTTAATGGTGTTCCTAGTGGTTTTAGGCCCTCATCACAGCAAAAGACAAGCATTAGAGTGTAACCGAAGAATGGAGAAATTAGTCAAGTTAAAGCCAGGCTTAACGAGCTTGTGTTGTCACACTGAGCCGGCGGCGCAAGCGACGGCAAAAATGCCACGTCACCAGTGTATTTGCAAAGCTTCTAGAAGGCAGATTTTTTTGCGTTGATTTCTGTCAAGATTTAAGTCGTGAGAATCTCCCACGGCGCACGGGTCTTGAGGAGCATGGAAGTTCCAAAGATCTTCCATATCTCGTATCTCCAAACTGTCTCACAGAAATCGAGGAAAATCTCGTGAGTCGGTGGCACAAACCCAAATATTTGCCTATAAAACATCGCGTTAGTCTTCACCCATATACATCAACAATAGCTCATAGTACCAAAACTCTATCCAGATTACACCTCATGGGCAAGAGTAACTAAATTTCGTATACCGATGGAGGATTTTGACGATATGGCTTGAGTTCATATATGCTTTTATAGAGAGTTCCCTGTTTTAGTTGTTGTTCTTCATCTTTTTAGTATTTCTATTAAACATAGGTTCATGTTTAATTATGAGGTATATTGGACGAAATAATTTAGGGATTTTTTTTTTTACTTCTTTCACACACTAATATTGATCTTGATTTGTAATTGATCAAGGGATCCTTATTTTGTTTAGTCCAGAGTCGCCGCTTCAGAATGCCGTCGTGGGAGTCCCGATCCAAAACGTCGTCGCCACAAAATCCTAGAAACAAAATAACACGTTCATAAAGAGAGAGAGGGACCCTCACGGGGAAGGGGTTTTCAACACTGCCAACGGAGAAGAGGAGTACTACCTCCGCTGAAAACAACGGCAGCCCGACGCTAATTAAAATTGTGTGTGTGTGGAAGAAGAAAAACAACTTAGATTTTTTTTTTTTTGGTTATCAATATCTTACTATCTCTTTTAATTAGTGCTNCAGAATGCCGTCGTGGGAGTCCCGATCCAAAACGTCGTCACCACAAAATCCTAGAAACAAAACAACGGCAGCCCGACGCTAATTAAAATTGTGTGTGTGTGGAAGAAGAAAAACAACTGAGATTTTTTTTTTGGTTATCAATATCTTACTATCTCTTTTAATTAGTGCTTTATGTTTTTAGTTTTAAAATTTATATTTAAAAATGTATGCATTTGGGGTCAACCTCAACTTGATTAATCCATTTTTCTCTTGTTGTCCTAAGTCTAAAATAAGATCATGGAAAGTTTAGGGGTGTCTACAGCTTGGTTGGGCCACGTCAGTATACATTCTAAATACTGGATTGGCTTAAATTTGGGCCAAGTCGACCCTATTTGGATTTTCATTAAAATAGTCCATTTTTTATTGCAATAAAATATAACAAAAACTAATTGCATTTTCAACAATAATAAAAGAAAACAATGAAAATGGACATTCACACAACTAAAAAAGTTTGATAAGATCTCAGGCCAAAAAAAAAAGTTTGATAAGATTTTCCATCGCTTTTCATAATTTAAAGATTCTTTTTACAATCACAAGTCATGAAAATTTTATATATTTTAATATTAATTTATTTGTTTAAAATTAAAAAAAATATATTAAGATAACAGAGAAATGGTTCTACATATAGCAGAAGGTGGGATGGGCACCTAGGAATAATAGACATGAAATACTTTAGGTATGATAGATATAGTTGTTGATTTGATGATACCCACCCACTTCTTCATCAATTATATATATATATATATATATATATTTCCATGAAGTTTTCCTCTCTCCGAAAAATACTCATAGATATAATTCATTGCTTAATTTATATATATATATATATATATAATTCAATGCTCACACCCACATGGACCTGTCCTTCTTCCTGTTGCCTCTCTTCCCCGAACAATGTAACCTTTTTAAAGAGTTTTTTGGTCGATCAAAATTAATTTATTTTAAACATAATATAATTCAAATATATATAAAAAAAAAAAACTAAGCAACCGCCAACCCTCACTCCACTCATCATGTATGTTCAATAATCCCACATCACAAAGATGAAGGCAACAGTCACAATGTATATTCATTTGTATTACCATTGACCAATCTATAAGAATGTAACCAACTCAATTTGTATAGTTTTTCATATTTTTCTATTCCTCTGTTTTTTTTTGTCGAAAATATCATTTTATTAACAAACAAAACAAGAACTATACAAGCAAAAGCCAGCAGCAACACAGCCAGCCACAAACATTAACCCACCCCTACAGATTCAAAAACCATATCAGCAGAAAGAAAAGAAGCAAGAGGGGATGGAGGCCACAAGACCCAATCCACATGACACAACCCCCTGAGACTAGATTTGGCCCCTATTCAACAATCTATTAACATGACAAACCTGCACAGAAGCAAAGGAATCCAAATTCCTACCAATATCATCAAGAATGACCCTACAGTCCCACGAACCACCAGAACCAGAATAAATACAATCAACAAGTTCTTTACCATCTAATTCAAAAACAACATCATTCAGCTCAAGAGAAGAAGCCATTAAAGTAGCCATCCTCAAAGCATGAGCCTATGCCATAAAAGCTGAACTGACAGCAGTAGAACCACCAAAACCATCCTCTACTCTTCCACAATGATCCCTAGCAATGATACCCAAACCAGCACGGCCAGAAGAGAAATAGAAGGCACCATCACAATTAAATTTCACCTGATTCTCTGAAGGAGGACTCCAATGAGCAACACCCAGGCTATCAGAAAGAGAAACATCAACCTTACTAGAATTGCAATTAGCATTCACAAAGGCTTCAACAACATACTGATCCTTTCTACCTACAACAATCGAATCCACAGAAATGCCCACAAAGATGAAGTCACATCTTACTTTCCATATAAACCAGCAGCTCAAAGCAATACAACAACAAGCGAAATCATTCCCAGCAGCCTCACTAGAAATCATATGCTCACACCACGCATGAAAACTAGTGATCCTACATGGGTCCATTCTAATAGCAAGAGGGACACAAAACCAAACTCTTTTTGCCCAATCACATAACAATAAAGAATGCTCAATAGATTCCACACAATCATCACAAATAGGGCAAAGAGAATTAGAAGCACACCTCCTTTTGCACAAAGCTTCTTTGGTAGCCACCACATTCCTGCAAACCTTCCAAAGGAAGTGTTTAACTCTAGGAGGACGCCAACACTTCCAAATCCACTTCCAATTCCTCAATTTTGGGGGATTTGAAGAGCTGGCACAGTCAAGAGAACCATTAGTAACCAAAGAATGGGCAAAGTGGTACCCACACTTTACAGAGTACAAGCCACTTCTATCCCGAGACCATACCATTGAATCCTGAGAAGAAAAAATAGGCAGCGGAATTTTTTTAATTGCATCAACTTCTATAGGCTGCACCCATCTTTCAAAATCATCAAGCTTCCATCTCCCATCGCATATAAGATCACTAATCATGACAACATCAGATTCACCATCTGGACAGTTAGAAACAAGCTTCCCACCTTCAAGAGATGGCACCCACTTGTCATGCCAAACATTAATACTAGTACCATCACCAACCCTCCACATAAGACCCTTCAAAAGAAAGTCCCTACCCTCCACAGCAAAAGATTATACTTCACAGATCTAATGCACTTCATTATTCTATCCACCCATTTAGGACAAAAACCCACGCTCCACATAACTTCTTCAAGAAAACCCCATTCAACTTTATCATAAGCCTTCTTCATATCAATCTTCAAAGCAAATTCAGATCTATTTCCCATTCTTTTATTCTTGAGATAGTGATAACCTTCATGTGCAATAACAACATTATCCTCGATTAGCCTACCAGGAATGAAAGCTCTTTGATGTTCAGAAATCAATGAAGGCAGCATACCTTTCATCTTATTCACCATGGCTTTAGAAATAATCTTATACACAAAGTTATACAAACTAATGGGTCTAAACTAAGACACCCATTCAAAGTTGTTAGTTTTAGGAATAAGAATAACATTGGTGTTATTGAGCAACTCAATACTTTCCCCATTATCCAAAAAATCCTTCACCAAGTCAAAGATTTGCAATCTAATATCATTCTAAGAAAAATGATAGAACCAACCAAAGAAGTCATCAGGCCCTGGGGCCTTATCCCTCCCTAGCTGAAAAACAACATCCTTAACCTCTTGAAAACACATTGATTCTAACTACATTATTTCTCTGCCTTCTATTAATTGTAACAACATGAAAGAACTTCGAATTAAGGTCACCAAACTTCAGCCAACAAGCTCTAGATCATTGACTCCATTACTTTTCTTCCAATTCCCAGAATCTCTCCACTTCCACTTTCAATTTATCAGCCTCAAGAGCCTTTTCAGTTGTCATACCACCCTCATTACTCACAGATAACTCCCTCATCAATCTGTCAATTTCTTTTTTATTATTCGGAAATGCTTCTTTACTCCACTGACTCAAAACAATTCTACAATTATTCATTCTAGTATCCACTTCATGAACTGTATCACAAGCTCCCACACCTCCCTCGAGGGACCAACCAACATGCTTTCAAATATGAAAAAATGAGGAGATCTTCTATCCACAAAATTAAAATCAACCATTAGCAAACAGTGGTCAGATTCAATGATATCAATCTGCAAAACCAAAGCCCTGACAAACTCCAACCTGAAAGAAATATTAGCCATGTCTCTATCAAGTCTTTCCTTTATTAATTCATCACCAAGTTGTCCATTCATCTAAGTGATGGAGATTATGCCCTAGGGCCAATCATCCTATAGATATGTTTGGAACATATCAATTAATTTATAGAGATAAATTAATGGTTATCATATTATTAGCATGTTTACTATGATAACAGTCCGTGATTAATTATGAGATAATTAATCTAAATTGTCCCTGGTCGCTCATTCAAGTGGGAACTCGAACTGAACTAAGACCAGCCTGACCTCGGTGCATAGAGATGCATGCACTAGATGCTGGGACGAGAGTCATGGTGCAATTATGTAAGGAGTTACAAATTGCTGGACCGACCCGGAGAGTTCTGCATGGGTTTCAGTCATTAGCTGGTCTCTCCTGTACGCCTGTCATGATGCCCTTGGACATGAGGTCTTGACTATTCCGGCGTTGCAGTTGTCAAACTTTGGCTTAGTCTAACGTTACTCGTAACAGGGTAGCCATAAGGGCTGAGTACGGGTTTGGTTGATTGCCGTGCTGAGGAATGTGGTTGACCTAGATGGAATTTTGTCCCTCATAAAAGATGGGAGATATTTAACTGGGCCCCTCGATGAGTCTGTCCAAGGAATGTGTGGCCACACTGGTAATTGGGACTTACTCAGGGAATCGAGAAAGTTGAGGTTTGGATTTTGGATGACTTTCCCATGCCTAATCCATGACCAAAATATCGTAGGACAAAAAGGGATCTTGACAAGGTGGTACTAAGGTTAAGTCGTTTTGGGGTTAGACGATAACTCACGTGTTTTGGGTAGTCGTGATAGCTTACTAGAGTCTGCTCTCGACTTGTAAGTCATGGAGATGACTTACTGCCAACTTCACGTGGGGCCTGCTGGGTCACACACGAGCAGGAACCAGATGCCAAGCTGGGACACGAATTAGGACTAATTCGTGGGTCACATTTGTGACACCGTTTAAGACATAATTGATTGTATTGGGACATGAAGTCTTGTCTTAAATAATTATCTACAGATATAATATTTAGATTTGTGAGACAAATTTAAATATATATATGATAATTGTTAAATAGATAATTAGATTAGTCTATTTACAATTATATTCCTATTTATAATATTAGGGAAATATAAATTGGATAATGTTCCTAAAAGTTAGGAAATTATTGATTTATTAAATTCACTAATATTGGGATAAATGGGAGGAGGTTGGCGCCTCATGTATATAAGGGATTTAATTAATAAAAATGTTTTATCAATTAAAATCATGGCTTGAATTTGAAATTCAAAAGATTTGATCTAGATTTCAAATGATTGAATTATAAAATATTAAGGTAATATTTTAATTCAATAATTATAGGGGAAGTCGAATTCTAGGAACAATTGGATTTAAAATATTAGTGTAATATTTTAATTCAATAAACTAGAATTCAAGATTCAAAAATATTGACTTAAAGATATTAAGGCAATTCTTTAAATCAATATTGTTGGAAAATAACAAGTTAGTTATAACTTCCTAAGAGTTAGGTTAGTTATTTTAATTTATTAAATTCCAACAAAAGTTGGCATGGGGATGGCGCATGGGCTTGGAATATCTTGGGAAGATTTGATCTTCCAAATTGATTCTCCAAGATTGCTTTTTGAATCCAATTTAAATATTATGGTAATATTTTAAATTGGAATTCAAGTCATATAATTGTGATATGGAGATATCATAATCTTATGATTTGATAATTATATATTTTAGTGATTCCCTAATTTTAATTATTAAAGTCCCCAAACCCTATAAATAGGAAGCCATAAGTCGACTTTAAGAGAGAGATTCCAAAAGGGAAAAAAGCCTCATGCATACCTAGAAAATCGACTTAGCCTAGTTCTTCTCAAGAGAAAAATTCAATTTTTGCTCTAGGTGAGAAAAGAGAGAAAATCGCAGCCCTACTTTCCTAGAGAGAGAAAGTGGCGCACAACTCTAAAGAGTTTAGTTTTGTGTGACAAGGTTGTGTGGGATCAAGAATTGGATTCTTGATCAAGGCGCCATATAGTTCTTGGAGAATTCAAGAAGAGTTCTTGGATTAAAGAACACCGTAGATAAAGGTTCCGGATTCACTTGGAGAAGTGAAGGAGGCTAGCACCTAGGCATCTCCAAAACTGTTCGTGTGGATTACCGGCGGAGGAAGGACGCGTCACGTGGACTTCTAGGATACGCCCCGTTCACCCAAACCGATTGAGACTCGTGAGGTATACCACTATCTAAAAGTTTTAAATTCAGCTAGCGGATCCGTTCGGGAATTCTAGGCCCTTGCGCGTTTTATGTTTAAAGTTTTTTTGTTTTTGCTTCCGCTGCGTTTAGGCGCCCGTGAATTCCCCAACACTAAGTGAATTTCTGTCCCTTGAATTCCAGATCTACCATATCACAATCATTTGTCCAATCCTGAAACTGATAAAAAGACCTTGGAAGCCTGAGACTCCTGTTGGGAATCCTAGGCGCCAAGGGCAGCGGAAGCAAAAATA
>QANZ01018936.1:0-25322 GCA_003254925.1 Chamaecrista fasciculata
TGTGTTTGTGTTGTGTTTGTGATTGTGATTGTGATTGTGATTGTTATTGTGATTGTTATTGAGATTGGGTTTGCATTTGTGTTTGTGTATGTTATTGCTCTTTGATAGTTCTAACTGTGATGTTGATTGAAAATGTTTACTTAGTGTGCTTTATTGTTGACTATTTGTGGAATGAATGAGATAATGCTGTGTGCGGTCCCGTTGGGTGAAAAGCTGTGTGCAGTCCCCACGGGTTGAGATAATGCTGTGTGCGGTCCCGATGGGTGAAGAGCTGTGTGCGGTCCCCACGGGTTGAGAACTTGAGGTGATGCTGTGTGCGATTCCCTCATGTGTAGAGGAAAAATGAAGATACTGATATGTGTGCTCCCCTGAGGGTTGATGAGGTTATTTGTGTGCTCCCTGATGGGTTGAGATGGAAATACTGATATTATAATTTATTTGTGAATCAAATGTGATGATTGGTTCTTATGATTTGTATTGGAGTACTACTTGTTTAATAATTCAATGGTTAATATGAATTGGATTACGTTGAGACTTATTCCACTCGTAAATTGACGATCGTGATGAATTAGTTGCATTAGCACTTCATTTGTTGTATAGTTGAGGATTGTGCGGCACTGAATAATGATAATATCAATATTAGATGTTTCATTATCCTTAATGGTTAGAATGGTACAAATTAGATTGTGATGGTATTGTTGGTGACCTTACAAGTAGATGTTATTGACCTAGTCGTCCTTTAGTTGTCTTGGGTCTTTATGAACCCCTTTTCTTTGAATAAATAGTGATCTTACTTTTAATCGACATTTTCAAGAAAACACTTCTTGCTACTAGATTACTTTTATGTAAAGCGACTATCCAAAGCTATGTATATATATATTTTTAATTTATCATCTTAAAGAGTATGATTTGAAAGAGATTTATACTTCAATTGTCATGATGTTTTTGCCCAATATTCTTGAATCCCTCATGAGCCCTCTTTTAACTTAATACTCATAATGAATTTAGTTATAAGAATTCTTACGTATCGTGAGTTTTGAGAGACTTAAGTACCCTATCTTATCAAGCTTTGGTCCTTGAAAGAAGTTGTAAGAGAAGATTTTATAATTTGATTTCTATTTCCCAAACTTTATGGTTTCGTAAATCATACAACTTTTTTATTTTATTTTATTTTATTTTCTCTACTAAACCTTATTTTATTATCTAATGAATTCTCCAAGTATGATTCCTTAAAAATCTCTTATTTTTTTTTTAATTAAGATTTTTCTTTATCAAATCCATGATTGTTATTGTATTTTGGATTCTTTTCAATTTACTAATTTTCCATAGTTGAGTTGTTTCTCGTCTTGTTGTTGTGATACATATTTTAGTCGCTGTAATAAGTTGGATTACTTTGAGTGGAATGAATGGAAATTTTGAATTACTCAATTTTGACGATTGCTAATTGGCTGGTGACCACTCTCCCTTCGTGGTGGTGCTCTACACCACGATTGGGACGGGTTAGCCACTCACTGAGTTTTGACTCACCCCTCGTTTAAATTTGTTTTTTTAGATACAGGTCCAGAGCAAGCCGCTATTTCAGTTTTAGGAGAAAGTCAGTCAAGAGCCCTCATCATTGTTCATGTGGGTAATTCATTCTTAATTAGAATTGTGATGAGTCCCACACTGTCGGCTCCACTTGTACTTAGAGAGAGGATTTGGGGTTATGTATCATTATCATTTTGTGTGGTCTACTTATGTGTTTTGTTTTGTTGCATTGAAATGATATTTACATCAAGTTTATAATGGCCAAGTATTGTAAAGAATATATATGCATTATGACTTGTCAAGTCAAGATTATGTTACAAATGATTGTTATGGATTGTCTGTGGGTAGGCTTACGGCATGGGATAGGCTCATGTTCGTGCCGATCACGTTCCTCCAATGAGGGGGTCGTGACAAAATTGTTTATCCAACTATTGTCAAGGAGTTCTATGCGAGCCTGACTTTCAAGGAAGAACAATAAAAGGAGAAATGTTTCTGCACGGAGTCAAATGCATCATAAATGAAAAGTTGATCGCGAAAGTTCTGGGATTTGGAACTTACGATGAAACTGTGAAGATCTTTGAAAGTAGCAAAATCAAGTACAGGGGTTTTGGGAAGAAGGCTGCAATCAAAATGCTGACAAAGAAAAGCATCGATACTATTCGTGTTGATGATCTTGATGACGAGACAAGAGTTATGCATCATGCCCTCACATAGCTCCTAGTTCCGAAAGTTTACAAGAAGAACTCTCCAAATAACAGTGAGATTTTCTACCTCTGGTGCATTAAGAACAATCTTATACTAGATGTGTCTTTCATTATTTTGTCTCATATTGAAGCCTTTATCGCTGGACAAACCCTGGATATTCCCTAAAGTATGCTAATTACCCGTATTGCAAGACACATGAAAGTTGATTTATCTGAAGAGATTCCTGAGGAGGCATCCTCACAAGGAAGCTACGGGAGAAGTTTACTGAACTACCTAGGAATTCCTATCCCGACAGAACAAGAAGCAGAAGAAGAAAAGAACAAAAATCTGGATGTTGAACCTCCTTCAAAACGACAGAAGAAGAAGAAAGCAGCAAAAGAGAAAGGAAAAGACAAGTTGGTTACCCCTCAGAAGTCATCTCTTAAAGGAAAAGAGAAGGAAGTCACCCCTGTTCCATCAGAAGAAGAATATGAAGAAGAAGAAGAAGAAGAAGAAGAAGAGGAAGAAGAAGACGACACACCTGAGCCCAAAGTTGCTGTCTTTGACGATACTGAAGATGATGAGGATAATGATTCAAGAACTCCTGGACCCAAGGATCATGAATCTTCATCTACGGATAAGGATGAAGTCTCTAAGGAAACAGACAACACTATGTCTCAGGATCCCTCAAAGGACCAAACACAGGATCCTCCTCCTCTTGTTGGGGAAAGTGAAGAAGTTCCTCCTCCTGTAGTCGACACAACAGTTCCTGACCCAGTTCCTCATGTTCCATTTGCTCTCAATGATACTAATGCCATCCTTGCTGATATGGCAGTTAAGTTTGACGCTATGTGTGATAGAATGACCATTGCCAACCATCTGCTCACCAACATCAATGAACAGCTTGGTATACTAACCAAGTCCTCTCAAGACTCTCATAACACGGCAATGAAGAATGGTCAAGATGAAGCCAAGCGAGCAATTACCATGGAGAAGACTGTGAAGAAGATTGTTGATCTGGTTTCTTCACCCATCAATGTTAAGTTTCAACCTCCTGCAATTGGCTACTACAATCCAGAACCTTCACCTCCTCGTGGAACCTCTACAACCCAAGCTTCACCTTCTACAGCCCAAGTTTCACCTACTTTTGCCTATCCATTACAAACCATTCGTCCTCGACCATAATAAGCCTCTCTCCATCCAACATCATCTCTCCATAAACCATCCTCACTCCTACTCCTATCAATCCATCCTCAACATTATCCCTCATGCATTTCATTTCATGTTTTTCATGTTTTCTGTCTTCGTTTGTTTCAATTTCATTTTAGGATGACTGTATCAGATAATCTTTAAATTTCTCTGTTCTTAACCTGATTTTATGTTCTGATATTTTGAGAGCCCTTAGGCTCCTTATGTTATGAATGTTTCAGATTTATATCTCTCCTGCGAATTATTCTTGTATCTTCTCTGTGCTAATACTTCCTGTAGGGACCCTTTTTGATCATGTCAAAAGGGGGAGAAAGATTAAGAACCAAGTTCGAATTTTTGCCATTATCAAAAAGGGGGAGATTGTTGGGATAAATTTTGTATAGATTATTTTATTTTATTAAGCGCTAGAATATAAGTTAATTAACGTTAGAATAATGTTTAGTTGGTTATTTTATTAAATATGCTTATTTTGATAATTGCCAAAAATTCTTTTAATGATATATATATGTACATTAATATTGGCTTGATATATTTTTCCTAATTATCGTATATGTTAATATTGCCTAGACGATATATTTTTATTAAATAATAAGTTTTTATTTTGAAAGATCATTTATGTCTTGTATTATTGCTTTATTTATTTCGACATAATTGATTAGAATAAGAATTTCATTAAGCATAAAATCAGTGATTATGTGTTAATCTATCTAAAGAAGGAAAGAAATCTGAGAATTATTCCTATTCTTTAATTATCGCTATGATTGAAGGAACTGTTTAGGAAACTTTCTAAGTTTTGTTATAATCTTTATATCTGATTTATTTCAAGTGCAAAACGTGCCTCATTGCAATAACTCTGTGTTATATACATTGGGAAAGTTTAAGCTGACCGTTGAGATTATTATTTAATGCTAAATCTATTTTTGGAAAGATTTCTGCTAATTGCTCCTATTACGCAGGTCAAGGAACTATCTTAAGGAAAGTTTTCAAACATTCATATTCTGACCCTGCTGATTAAAGCTCAATGTCTATAGGCCATTATTATCAGATGAGCAATATGGAAATTCAGTCAAGACTCTAAAAAAGGCAAAAGACAAATCAAATATGTTGAAGATACTATTGTTCCTAGCCGTTGGAGTATTCAAAGCTGAAGAACATTTCCATTTCAAGCTGCTGAAGCTGCTCTCTATAAAAGCTGAAGAATTCAAATGATGAAAACGCAAGACGGTGTGTTAAGAAAGTGCTGAAGTTGCTAAGTGCAAAAACTCTTTGTGAGAACCCTTTGTGGGATTAGTCTTTGTGACAATTCACCTTTGTGTGTGAACCTATCTCTTTGTGAGAGAACCAATTTCTTTCATCTCATACCTTGTGATTCGTTCGTATACCTCCTAGTGGTAATAGGTTTCCTGCCCTTGGTTGTTGTGAAACCCTATAGTGGTTATCCGTGAGTGGTTGCACTATAAGAGGAGTTGCTGTGAGGAACCTTATTGTTACCCGTGAGGACTTGTGGTTTGGGAAACTGTAAAAGTGTGAAACCCCAGTGGTGATCCTGTTGGAGATTGTGCCCTAGGGCCAATCATTTTATAAATATGTTGTGAACATATTAATTAATTTATGGAGATAAATTAATGGTTATCATATTATTAGCATGTTTACTATGATAACAGTCCGTGATTAATTATGAGATAATTAATCTAAACTGTCCCTGGTCGCTCATTCAAGTGGGAACTTGAAATGAACTAAGACCAGCATGACCTCGGTGCATAGAGATGCATGCACTAGATGCTGGTACGAGAGTCATGGTGCAATTACGTAAGGGGTTACGAGTTGCTGGACTGACCCGGAGAGTCCTGCATGGGTTTAGTCATCAGCTTGCCTCTCTTGTACGCCTGTCACGACGCCTTAGACCTGAGGTCATCATTATTCCGGCGTTGCAGTTGTCAGACTTTGGCCTAGTCTAACGTTGCCCGTAGCAGGGTAGCCATAAGGGCTAGGTACGGGTTTGGTTGATTGCCGTGTTGAGGAATGTGGATTGGCCAAAATGGGATTTTGTCCCTCATTAAATGAGAGATATCTAACTGGCGCCCTCGATGAGTCTGTCCAAGGAAATGCGTGGCCACGCTGGTAAATGGGACTTACTCAGGAGATCGAGAAAGTTATGGTTGGATTAAGGATGACTTTCCTGTGCCTTATCCAGAACCAAGATATCGTGTGACAATAGGGTCTTTGACAAGGTGGTACTAAGGTTAAGTCGGTTTTGGTAAAAACGATAACTCACGTGTTTTGGGTAGTCGTGATGGCTTGCTAGAGTCCGCTCACGACTTGTAGGTCATGGAGATGACTTACTGCCAACTTCACGTGGGGCCTGCTGGGTCACACACGAGCAGGAACAGGACACCGTTTAAAAGGGACACGAATTAGAGTTAATTCGTGGGTCACTCTGGTGGCACGATTTAAGACACAGAGGAGATGTCTGGGACATTATGTCTTGTCTTAATTGATCTACAGTTGTGAAGTATTTAAATTTGTGAGACAAATTTAAATATAATAATTGTTGAATGATTAATGGAGATTAATTATTTACAATTAAAATATTAAGGAAAAATAATTCAGATAAGGTTCCTAAGAGTTAGGAAATTATTGAATTATAAAATTCCCTAATATTGGAGCATGAGGGTGGCGCCTCTTTTCATGATTTTTATTAATAAAAATGTTTTATTAATTTAAGTCATGAATTTGAATTCAAAAGATTTGATGGAGATATCAAAAGATTTGAATTCAAATAGATTTGGTGAGATCTCAAATCAGAATCTTTGGAGAATCATGACTTCCTAAGAGTTAGGAAGGTTTTTGATTTATAAAATTCCAAGGATAATATTAGAGCACATGGCGCCATCTTAGTAAATCTTTTGGGGAGATTTGATCTCTCAAATTGATTCTCTAAGATTACGATTTGAATTTAAATTTAATATTATGGTAATATTATAATTTGAAATTCAATTCATGAAAGCCATATTATTATAATTTGGAATTATAATAATGCTCTAAAAAAATAATTATATACATGTATATATAAGGTTGCTAGGCGCCATATACATGAGAGAGACTCCACTTTTGATTTTTGGTCTTCCTCCTTGTAGAGAGAGAAGAGAGAAATCATCATCATCAAACCCTAGCTTTCCAAGTGAGGAAAATTTTGGTTCTCAAGAGTTGAGAGGGTAAAATCGACTTGGCCTAAGGAGTTAGGCAATTCGATTTGTGGTTACCAAAATTAGGGTTTTGAGAGAAGGAAAACAAAAGGAGTTTTGTTGTTGTCTTCTCCCCTTTTGCGCCACCATCAAACTCGGTTCAAGAAAGAGTTCTTGAATCAAAAAAACTCTGTAGATTCGGTCCCTGGTTCTTTTGGTGAAAAGAACAGAAGGCTAGCACCTTGGTGCCCGACAAACTGTTCGTGTGGATCACCGGTGGAGGAAGGACGCTGATAGTGGACTTCTCGAACTCGCCTAAGTACTACCAAGCCGATTGAAACTTTGAGGTATAACACTTTTCGTATTTGGTTTTAAATTCAGCTAGCGGATCTCCGGGTGGGAAATCTTGGGCAGCGCATAAAAATTTTGTTTATACTTTTGCTTCCGCTGCGTGTTTTGCTCCGGGATTTCCCAACAGATCCGTGAGTGGTTGAGTGTCAATTGTAATTTGGTTAGTTTACCCAGCAATAATATAAAAATCCCTTGCTTTGTGCTTGGGACTGGACGTAGGTTTAAGAGAAAGTTCTTTATGGGACTAGTATCTTATTCTAAACCAGAATAAATCTGTTGTGTCTTGTTTCTTATCCTTTCTCCTTTATATTCCGCATTTTCTTTTTGAGTTAAGGATTAGTTTTCTTTCATTAGCAATTTGTTTATATATACATATATATATATCTGTCTTGCTTAAGTGTTTGCTTTATCTGAATATCTGTGATCTTAAGCATATTTGTTATTGCTGAGAAGCCTTGTTCTGAAAGAAACTGTTCTAAGGAATTTATATTAGAGGGATTGTTTTGAGTAACCGTTTTAAGGAACTTTGTTAAAATTTGTTTTTAGCTTTAGAAAAATTTTTGAAATACCAATTCACCCCCCTCTTGGTATATTTTCCTTGTGCATTCTGACTAACAGATACATATTTTACAAATTCCCAAGAGGTACCCAAAAGTACCTAAAAAGTATCAATATCTAATGTGTAGTTAGATAGGGCACTATTATTCCTTTGCGCCAATGTTTTCCTATGCCATCTTTTCTTATCATTAAGGAAATTTATGTTCTTTTTTCTTTCATTTTTCAAATGTCCACAACATATTTCGCCTTTCGTCTTTAACTTGTCTAATAACTTGTTTCCAATTTTCCAATGTCTTGATTCGAGATTGATTTTCCTTTTTCTCACTTTCTTGTTAATCAATTCATTTTTTATTTCATTATTTCCTTGAATTTCAATTTTTTTTATTGAAAGGGAAAGCTTTGGTGATTGGTCTTTCTATTTAGGCTTTTCCAATCCATCACCAATTTCATTTTAATTTTTTTGAAAATCTGAAGTGATATTTTTTTTTTGAAAAAAAGGACTAAAATGATTCATGGAAAAATATAAATTATATTTTCTAATGTATTTTTATTTAGACCAAATATTTACAAAAAAGATGAGAAACTAATCAATTTTATCAAGTGATTATAATATGTTAAGATAGTATAATAATATTAATATTATCTTTGGAAAAGAGGTTGAAGATGAAACCAAGGGGAAAAAAATAAATTAACGAAGTCTAACAGTAACATAAATGGAGCATAATTTTTGGGCTTTGACAATGAACAAACAATTTGTCACACTACAATTGATGGAATGGATATTAAAAAGAATGTTTTGTAACTATGTACAATTTAGCTTGTAAGCTTGTTAAATAAATAAGAAAAATTAAAAATCTGATTAAATTCTTGAAAATATTTATAAGAATAAAATATTAAACTAATCTTGGGCCAACTTCAAAAGAGAGTTGTTTTCAGTGTTACTCAACTTTAATTTAGGAATGAAAGTGCAAAATAATTTTTCTATCACTTTATTTGAGGATTGAAAGTGCAAACAAAATAAAGACAACACTTTCTCAATTCATCCCATGGAATTTTGGTATAATTTGTACAAACTCGAGTTCATATACATATATTTCGAAAGTAGATCTTCTAAACTGAAGTGTCTCTGCACAACTTTTTGAGAATCCAGACACCGATGTTAGTAAGCAGACGAAACAACTCCTAAATATGTGAAATAATAATCACAAATCACCAAAGCTGAAGCTAATGTGTTCTTGTGTGACGGTTCTCAACCGAGCTTCCATGACATCCATGGATGGAAAAGCTGGCAGACACAATTCGTTAAAGCATGTGTGAGATGATGCATGGAAGACGATCAAATGATGAGTACTTGTAAAACTGGTGATGGACTTAGACAAGCCTTGGAAGCCTTCAATTTGTAAGTACTTCATAGATGTCCATAAAAACAAAAAGAGTCCTCCTTTCTTCTACTGACATTCTTTCAACAATCTGGTCAATTTAATTAGCTAAGCTTAGATATATGGATTTACATTGATAACAAAATAAATTGTGAGGGGCAAATTATTGAGAAAAAAGTCATTAGGTAAGGGACTAAAATGTGATTTTAATCTTTCACTCTTTTGTTTAAACTTTAATAAAGTAGATATCCTACATACCTCCGAAACAATCTGTGGATGTGCCTTCCAGTCTTCAATTTAAATGTCTTTCTCAACCCCATACAACATCCAATCAAGATCTTCAAGCTCTAAACTTTGAACAAACTTTTGGTGATTTTTTTTTAGAAGAATATCAGTAAAACCTTGTGCAAAATGAACCACCTGATCAGATATAGATGTTGAAAAATGATCCTTTATGGCAAGATCCACAAACTTGTCTCTGTTCTTGCTATTTAGAACAAGGTTTTCCCCACCTTGGCAAAGCTCAATTACTTTTATAACTCGAAACCCCTTCTCTATGATAAACGTAAGGCCTAAAGCATCCGAATCAATGAGGTCATCATATGCATTTACAGTATCTGCTTGCAGCTACTATAAAATTGAGGATATGTTTCTTGTATATCTTGAAAAGTAATTTTCTTTCTAGCTAGTTGGGACAAAAACACACGATCAAGAAAATATGAAGTTTGGTAAATCAATGAGTCGATATGATAATTTGATCACACCAATACCAGTTGCATCTTCACTTTCATCTTCATCATCTTTAGACTCCATGATACTATACTTAGACACACAAACTATTGGAAAGAGGGTGTGAATGTTTTGAGTCAGACCAGGACGAGTTGCCTTATTGGACCATTTTGCAAACAACCCAGTGTTAAAAGGGGTTGACCCGACGACTTTACTCAAAAACCATCAACCGATAGATGACCCACCCGACTTTTTTTTTTTCAACTTTCATTCAACCCATGAGCAGAACCGAGTTTACACTCCATAGAAATGAAGAAGGATCATGAAAGAAGAAGAAGAAAGTGGATTATTGATGGCAAGAACGCAGATCTGTAAACAAAAATGCTTAACATCAAGAAAGAAACTTCTTTGTGAATTGATGGAAGAAGAAATGCTTTTGAGACTTGAGATTTTGTGGTTGGAAGATGGAAATTGATAAACAATAAGCTAAGAAGATGTAGCGACGAATATTAATGGTGGGTCGAGAATGAGGTAGGTAGGTGGGAGTGAAATAGAAGATACAAAGATGGGTGATGTGAAAAAAATGAGAGTGGCGGCTATTGAAGGGTGAGAGAGGATGAGATTAGGTTTAGGGTTTGAGAAATATTTTAAATAGTATAGTATTATATTTGGTAATTTTAAATTAAATAATTGTTTTTATGATAAAATCTTATCAATACAAATCAATAACTACTTAGAATTTTACCAAAAAAAGTAACTACTTAAAAAATCTGTAAACAATATCCACATTTAAAAGTAATTCTTTTTATTATTATTGATATTTAATATAAATAAAATTAAAATAAAACAATTAATAAAATGAAATTAAAAATTATTTATTTTTAATATTATCTTTAATGCAGTATTTTCAAATTAAAATATTACCACTATATATTTTTATTTTTTAATAAGACTTTATATGTAAATTATATTTCAATTATTTTAAAATTATTTTAAATTCAAATATTTTTATTTTAAATTATATGTAATCTAAAATTTAATTTTAAATTTTATACTATACCTTGATTTTGATATATATATATACATTTAATATTTTTTAATTTGACCCGGGGGCCCGGCGGTTGAATCAGTGACCCAACCCCCAGCCCTTCTGTTGTTTTGGAAAAGGGAAAAATATAACGTACAAGCGTTTTGTGAGATACATTATTTTTTCTTTTGGCCCGAGTAGGACACATTATTCACTTAATGACATTTAAGGAAAAAGCTTTAAATTTTGCATTTAGATTTGACTTTTGAAAATTATCACTAGATTTTTAGTAAAAAATTTATTTACTTATTTGTTTGGCCAACTCATTAATAATTGATTATTTAATTTCTTAAAACTTGACATGTTTTTAAGTTTTACGTAATTTAGAATATAATGCTATTTGATTAAAAATACTAAAATAATAATTTAAACATGCCTATTTTAAACATGCCGTTTTTTGTGGGGTAAATGAGTAAATCTTAACCAATTGTGTAATTCCTTATGAGCTTGGTTTGATCTTCATTTCAATTTGTCAAAAATTATGCCTTAATATTGTTTAAAAAAATGAGTCAGTTCTCTATATACTTCTTGATGGTTTGAAAAGTAGTTAATTTCTCTGTAAAAGCTTGTCTAGTTTTCGTTGAATTAGGATAAAAAGATTATGACTAACGAGTATACTGTTTAGTTTTTTTCATGGATTAAACTGTTTATTTTAATTTTTTAGGGAACAAATAGTTAGTTTATTCGTTAATATTATTTACAAATTAAGAGTCAAATAGTCACATGGGTCCTAAAAGTATGAAATGAATTTCAAATTAGTCTTAAAAGTTTCATATTAGTCATATATGTATACAACTTGCTTCAAATAGGTCTTTTCATTAAAATTTAATTCGTAGGTTTTTTTCGTTAAATGATAATGTCATCTAATATATACTATAACTTGATTTTGATATGTATATATATATATATTTAATATTTTTTAATTTGACCGATTCAACAAGTGACCCAGTGACCCGGCAGTTGAACCAGTTACCGGACCACCTGAGCCCTTATCCGGGTCATTGACCGGTCTGAGTTTTCAGACAATGGTTTTAATTGTTGGTTTGGCCTTAACCTAGCCCTCCTTTTAAAGATGCGACGGAGTACATAGTTTTCCTGTTTTTTGATCATGTGGATAGATTTTGGTTTTGATGGTACATGGTTTCTAGCTTGCCCAAATAGTGGTTTCTTGTTTTTAAAATTAAAACAATGATCCTCAAGAAAACCAGACCCACATATTTATGAATCAAATCGGTTTTATTCATTTTTTTTTTGGACAAAAGATTAAATGGGATAATTACTGGTATCTCATTAGGGTAAGAAAATACCTCTCGATCTTTTGAAAACTTCTGAGAGGAATTTACATCTCACTCACCATAGAAGACCCTCACATCGATCAAGTTATTTGAACTTTCGCCCTTGTGTTGTAGGGTAAATGCCTAAATCTTAACAAACTATGTAATTCCTTATTAGCATGGTTTCATCTTCATTTCACTATCAAAAATTATGCCTTAATATATTTTTTTTAAAAGAAAATGAGTCGATTTTCTATATACTTGATGGTTTGAAAAGTAGTTCATTATTCTGTAAAAACTTGTCTGAATTTTGTTGAAGTAGGATAAAAATATAATGACTAACGAGTATAGTATTTGGTTCTTTCAGAGATTAAAATTTTTTTTAATTTTTTAGGGATCGAGTTGTTAGATTATTCGTTAATGTTATTTACAAATTTAGAGTCAAATACTCACATGGGTCCTAAAAGTATGAGATGAATTTCATATTAGTCCTAAGTGTTTAATATTAGTCATATATGTATCCAACTTGTTTCAAAATGGTCTTGTCATTAAAATTTGTAGATTTTATTGGTTAAATGATAATGTCATCTAATATATATATATATATGTGTCATTTTCTCTCTCTTATTGGTCTTATCTTTAACTAAAGATGTCAACTCAAAATCAATTTAACCCACTGACATGTTGGCCTTCTTAACTTACTTTTCTGTGAGCCGAGTTGATGAAATCTCCACTCACCATCGATTCTAATAAGTCATGTTCGTTGGCTCACCTAACTCGCGACCCATGGTGAGCCAACCGGATCAGTTGGTAGGTTGACTCACCAACCTATTTATTCGATTCTTTTAAAAGAAAATATTTTATATTTGAAAAAATTTATAAGATGTTGATGAATTACCTTATTTTCATATATTAAATTAATACTTATGTACATACCATGATGTCTTAAGAATATAAATTTAGTATTAAAAAATATTTTACATCTTAGTAAAATTTATCTAGTTGTTAAACGAGTCAACCCGACTCACCAGTTTAAATGCTTAAATTGGCAAGCCAACTTGAATGAGGTTTGGCTCATAATCCTTATGGCTCCCGTATGTGAGCAAATCTAAGTGAACACTAATTTTAAGTTTATGCTACTCGTAAATAATTAGGCCTAATTATGTTGCATGGTATAACTCAGACAGAAAAGGAAAAATATAAGAATGATAATTTATACTTAATTGGTAATTTGATTTATCGTGTAGTAATGTAATTGAGACGATGCTAGAAGGTGGGGGTGATCAGCCCATATATGAACAAGTTATTTGGCCTTCTTTTAATATGTTTAAACTAATAATATATTGTAATTAGACCAATTAATATGCTAAGGGTTGCACCAAGGTATGACATAATAAAGTGGATAAAATAAGGTTAATTAACGTTTATTTATTGTATTTTAGGAACAAGTTATTTGGCCTTCTAACGATAAAAATTTTGTAAAAAATTTCCACTTTGAAAATTACGCGTTTTCAGGGACTGACGTGTAAGAAATTGTAACTTCTAAGAATATTCTAGGAATATTCCCTCAAGAAAAATCAGATTTTTACCTTTGTTCACAGCAAAAGAGATATTTTGCAAACCCATTCTAATTCTATTTCCTTCCTTTCTTCCTTTCCCTCCCTCCAAACCACCACCACTCCTAGTCGCCGACCACCTCCCTCACTGCCGCCGACGTCCAGCAGCCCACCGACGTCCATAGCAGTGGGGACAGCCACCACAACCATTCCTCTTCCATAGGTGACGTTTTTGCCCCTTTTTCTTCCATTTTCGTTTTTGTGCTATTTCCCCTTGGGTGTTGTCAACCTTCTCCCTTTTCATGTGGATTCTTGAAACATTTTGGTGCCATTTTCATCTTTGAACTTCTAGGTTGCTAGTTGGAAGCATTTTATTCTCTTGAGATAGCATTTCCACTCCCTTTCCTTCTCTCTTTGGGTCTATACCAAAGTGTGTCTAAAAATCATCAATTTCTTCTTTGTTTCTTGAATTTTTGTTTGGAATGGATCCTTTGATGATAGTATATCATGTTGGGTACCTCTAGATGCCATTAAAACTCCATAACACTAAGTTTTGGGACTGTTTTGATCTTAGGGTTTAAAAGTGACGAAAATTGGGGGTTTTGAGCAGTTCCTATGTTTTCTTGAAATTAATAGTTTGGATGAGTTTAATGGAAAATTTTAATGATTTCTAATGCATTGATTTTTAAATTAGAAAAGGGTATTCTAAAATTTGGTTATCATGCAAAAAAAAACTTTAAAATTTTGATTTTGATCCCTATGGGTGATTTTGATAGCTTTGATGAATTAATTGCAATCCTTTGGGATTATGAAGTGTTTTGAAATAATAATCTTGAGTTTAAAAAGTGGGAATCATTGTATGCAAGTTAAACTTGAAAGCAAAGAATGTGTCAAGTTGTAGGATTGACTTATGCTCTTGATTTTAAAATGTTTATGAATTAATTTTAACTCTTGGATTTCAAATCATTCTTAAAGCTCCCAAATTGTTACTCATGTTTCTCGTTGGTCTCTTGTTTAAATATTAGGATCCTAGGTGGGTGTGAATGAGGGTTGGATAAGTTCTTTTAGTAAAGATTTGCTACTAGGAGTTAGGATTTGCTACTAGTAGTATATTGATTGAATCTTTGTTTGTGAATGTACTTATAGAGTTGCTTACACCGATCGTTGGCCGAAAGCTATAAGGTGCAGTTATCGATTCTACGGATCGAGGTGAGTGGCTTTTTCTCCTTGCCCTGGGTGAGGGCTTGATTGATGATGAGATCAGTTTAATTTGTGAACTAACTCTTTCATTGAAAGTTGTAAAACAATTGGGATTCTTGAGTAGTTTTGGATATAAGTGTTGGAGATTGTGCCCTAGGGCCAATCATTTTATGAATATGTTTTGAACATATTGATTAATTTATGGAGATAAATTAATGTGTTATCATATTATTAGCATGTTTACTATGATAGCGTCCTTGATTAATTATGAGATAATTAATCTAAATTCGTCCCTGGTCGATTGTTCTCGTGGGAGCGAGAATGAACTAAGACCAGCATGACCTCGGTGTATGGAGATGCATGCACTAGATGCTTTACGAGAGTCATGGTGCAATTACGTAAGGGGTTACGAGTTGCTGGACATGACCCGGAGAGTCCTGCATGGGTTTAGTCATTAGCATAGCCTCTCCTGTACACTTGTCACGATGCCTTAAACCTGAGGTCTTCATTATTTCGCCGTTGTAGTTGTCAGACTTTGGCCTAGTCTAACGTTGCCCGTAGCAGGGTAGCCAAAAGGGCTAGGTACGGGTTTGGTTGATTGTCGTGCTGAGGAATGTGGTAGGCCAAGATGGGATTTTGTCCCTCATTTCGGTGAGAGATATCTAACTGGCGCCCTCGATGAGTCTGTCCAAGAAATGCGTGGCCACGCTGGGAAATGGGACTAACTCAAGGAATCGAGAAAGTTATGGTTGGATTAAGGATGACTTTCCCGTGCCTTATCCTCAACCAAGATATCGTGCGACAAAAGGGTATATGACAAGGAAGTACTAAGGTTAAGTCGGTTTCGATTAAAATGATAACTCACGTATTTTGGGTAGTCGTGATGGCTTGCTAGAGTCCGCTCTCGACTTGTGAGTCATAGAGATGGCTTACTGCTAACTTCACGTGAGGCCTGCTGGGTCACACATGAGCAGGATCTGGACACCGCTTAAGGGACACGAATTAGGGTTAATTCGTGAGTCACTCCGGTGACACAATTTAAGACACAGCTAAATGTCTGGGACATAAGGTCTTGTCTTAAATTAAATCTACGGTTGAGATATTTAAATTTGTGAGACAAGTTTAAATATATTAATTGTTAAATAGTTAATGGGATTAATCTATTTACAATTATAATATGAGGGAATAATAAATTAGATAATGTTCCTAAAAGTTAGGAGATTATTGATTTATTAAATTCACTAATATTATGACAAATATGACAGAGGGTGGCGCCTCTTATAGCTTGGTTTTAATTAATAGAAATGTTTTATTAATTAAAGTCATGAGTTTGAATTCAAAAGATTTGATCTAGATTTCAAAAGATTTGAATCAAAGAAAAGATAATGATTCAAATCTTTGGAGTGAGAGAGAAACTCATAATCTTTGGAAGATAATGATTTCCTAAGATTTAGGAATGTTTTTTGATTTATAAAATTCCAAAGAAAAGGAGAGAGGGGATGGCGCATTCTTGTGGGTCCAAGGAGGAAGATTTGATCTTCCAATTTGATTCTCAAGGATTGCATTTTGGATTCAATTAAGATATTAAGGTAATATTTTAATTAAGAATTCAAGTCCTAAAATTATAATATTATTGTAATCTTATAATTTTATAATTTGATAATCCTATAATTTAGGGATTCCCTAATTATAATTATCAAAATTCCCCAACTCTATAAATACCTAGGCAACTTGGCCAAGCTAATGAATAATTGAGTTTTGCAAATTTCCTTTTGAGACAAGAGGAAATTCGCCTAACCCTAATTCTCATAAGTGTGAATTTGATTTCTTCCTTTGCGAGACAAGATAAGAAAAATCGCACAACTCCATAGCTAGAGAGAGAAACTCGAATTTCTCCAGGAGTGAGAGAGAAATTGAGTTGTCTTGTTGCTAGGATTTTGAGAAGAAAAACAAGAAGGAGTTCTTGTTGTTTTGCGCCACCTATCTTTCAAAGTTCAAGAAAGTGTTCTTGAATTTTGAGAACTGTAGATTCGAGTTCCCTTGTTCTTTTAGTGAAAAGAACAGAAGGCTAGCACCTTGGTGCCAACAAACTGCTCGTGTGGATTACTGGCGGAGGAAGGACGCTTCAAGTGGACTTCTCAGAAACGCACCGTTCAACCGGACCGATTGAAACCTTGAGGTATAACTCTATCCTTCATCGGTTTAAATTCAGCTAGCGGATCCGTAGGGAAATCATGTTTGGTTTTTGCGCCTTGTATTTTAAGTAATTTTTAATTTTACGCTTCCGCTGCACCGTGATTTCCCAACAGGGTGAGTGGCTTTTTCTCCTTGCCCTGGGTGAGGGCTTGATTGATGATGAGATAAGTTTAATTTGTGAACTAACTCTTTCATTGACAGTTGTAAAAAAATTGGGATTCTTGAGTAGTTTTGGATATAAGTCTTCGTACTTTTAATATTTCGTCGATGACGGGGAGTGATTGACTTGGAATTAAATTACCTTGATATAATTATTACTTGTGGATGAGTGGTTATGTATGGTATATTATCCGACTGCGGAATGAGATGATTATTTGTATTTCTCCCCAATGATGGGTTGACATTGAGAAATGTTCAAATTTGTGGGAAATTCCCTTATGGTGGAATCTTGATTTTTCAATACTAGTTACTTGAATTATTTATAGTTGATGAAGGATATGGTGTTTTGTTCTATAAGTTGGCCTTGACAACTGTTTGGGTGAATTTATTGTCATCTTTATATTCTTGTAACTTGATTGATTTTCTTTACAAAGTTATCAATGTTGTTGACCTTCCCATAGACCTTGTGATATTTCTTTATGTGTGTTTTCTTTTTGTGAATTTTTATTGATTTCTATAAGTGATGGGAAATATGGAATTTTATTTGTATATCTTATTTGATCATGTAAAATGTAGATATATATGACGTTGATAGTGTTTAATTCCTCTTCGAATGTCATGTGTCTTGGGTAGACTGACTAGATTGTATTTTTGTCCGTGCTTGTACTTCCATTTTTGTTTTTGTTTGCGTTTGTATTGGTGGTGTTTGTGTTTGTGATTGTACTTGTATTTGTATTTTATATTTTCATTTTTATTTGTATTTGCAGTTGCATTTGTATTTGTACTCGTACTTATATTCGTATTTGTGTTTGTGATTGTGATTGGGTTTGCGTTTGTGTATGTGGTTGTTCTCTCATAGCTCTAGCTGTAATATTGATTAAAAATCTTTATTTTGGTGTGTGCTTTACTGCTGATTGTTTGTGAAATGAATGAGATAATGTTGTATGCGGTCCCGATGGGTTTGAAAAGTTGTGTGCGGTCCCCACGGGTTGAGATAATGTTGTGTGCACTCCTGATGGGTGAAAAGCTGTGTGCGGTCTCGATGGGTGAACAATTGTGTGTGGTCCCCATGGGTTGAGAACTTGAAGTGATGTTATGTGCGGTTCCCTCATGATCGGAGGCAGAATTGAAATATAATTGGGTGTTACCTGTGATTGAAGTCTGAGTTAGTTTTAAACTGATGATTCAATGATGTTGGATATCGTTGCTATTAATAATGTGTGAATTCTTGACCTTCATTCGTCTAAATGGTATTGGTTGAAGCGGTATTTCGTTGCTGGCTATCTTGTAGTGAGATGTTACCGAGGTAATCTTTATTTGATGACTCATGGTTTTATATAAATTTTCTCTACTTTTAAACAAACGAGATTTTATTCGAAGTTAAGTATTCGATTGCTTAAATAATGTTTACAAAGTTTGATTTGTAACTCCTCCAAAAGCATGATCATGAAAAAGACTTTTAAAGTTATGATTATAGTTAAATCTACATTATTTATCAGCTTTAATCCCTTTTGAGTTTTTCCCTCACTGGATAGTCCTAAGTGATTTAATTGTAAACTCTTAATGAGTTATTAATCTTTGATTGATTTAAATACTCTAGCATATCAAAGGTTGATCCTTGTAAAGAGCTTTAAAAGAAGATTTCGTTACTTGATTTCCCTGTCATAAGTTGTTTTAACAAAACTTTAATTCTTTGTTACTTCCTTTACTAAACATTATGCGAACTTTATTTTCTTTGCGACGATTCTTCGAAGAAAGAATTTCTTAAAAAATTCCTTAATTCAAAAAGGTTTTCCTAAACTGGTAGTTGTCCTCATGTTTTAATTTTCCTAGAAGTTCATTAGTTATCTCTACTTGAACTATTTCATATATTGTTATACGACTCATGTTCTAAATACTGTATACGTTGGATCTTTTAGTTAGAGGAATGTTATCATAGATTGTGGATGAGTATTGATTTTGTTGGTGATCCCAAGATTGGGATGGGTTAGCCGCTCACTGAGTATCGACTCACCCCTCTCGTTTGATTTTTATTTTAGATACAGGTTGAGGTCAAGCCATTGTTACAGCTGTAGGAGCAAGTTAATCAAGAGTCCACGCCATTGATCGTGTGGGTAATTCATTCTTAATTGGAATTGTGTTAAGTTCCACCGTCGGCTCCGCTAGTACTTAGAGTGAGGATCTAGGGTTATGTATCGTTCTCATTTTATGCGAGATAATTATGTGAGAGATTGACTAAGTGTGTATTTTGTTTTGCTGCATTGAAATGATATTTACATCGAGTTTATAATGGCTAAGTATTGTAAAGACTATATATGTATTATGACTTATCAAGATTATGTTATGAATGATTGTAATGGATTGCCTGTGGGTAGGCTTACGGCGTGGGATAGGCCCATTGTCGTGCCAGTCACGTGCTCCGACAGAGGGGATCGTGACACATGTTCATGAGCTACAAAAACGATCAAAATAGTCCCCAACATGACAGCAAATTCAAACAACAAGGCCACTTGAAAAATAATGAAACCAACTTAAAGGTTTGTCTAAATATGCATCAAACATATCAGAATTTATAGTCACCCAAAACTACATGAAAAGTAATGAAAATAGGTTTCAAAGTGACATTAAACGGACTCCATATCATGACATAAATGGTTGACAGTAAAACCACTTGGGAAGTATTAAAACAAACTTATAAGTGAGTCTAGGTATGCATCGAATTAGTTCTTGTATGAACAACCACTTGAAAAACATACTTAAAACATAACTAAGCCATACTAGAACTCTTAGATAATAAGTGCATATGAAAATGAAAAAGAAAGATTTAAAAAAATCCAAAAAAAAATAGTGTAAGATCATATTGGGTTTTTCTTGTGAGCAAATTATGTGTGAATGCATGAAAATGGTTTTAAAACATTCTCGAAATGTTATTGAGACAGAATTGGCAAGACATGTCATTAGAAACAATAAAATAGCATGTAAGAGCTTGTATAAGTACTAGGAAACATACTCGAAACGCAGCCATGACATAATGGGCACTTTGGACAGTAAAAATAAACATAAAGCAAGGACAGGCAATTGAAAATAGGTCCAAAACGTCACTAGACCTGATTGGGACATTTAGACAGGAATGTGACATTAGAAAGTATGGAAAATGACTTTAAAAAATGCTTAGAGTATTATCAAAACATAATGTGTACAAAACCAGCAATTATAGACAATGAAATGCTTTTAAGTGTATAGAGGTGGTAAAGAAACATATTCAAAGGCCTCCATAACCAGAGAGGCACTCTATATAGTAAAATGAAAAATGAAGTGTATAATAAAACAGACTTGAGAGTGGGTCCGAAACATAACCGAAGCTAGTTGGGAAATCTAAGCAGCAAAACAAAATTGTAAAGCATGAAGAAAAATTTGAGAATAGGTCTAAAGCATAGTCAAATTAGATTGAGACAATTGGATAATAGAGCAATAGTTAAATGTATGTGAGCAATCCCAGTCGTAGTGTAGAGCGGCTAACTCAGTGAGCAATCCCAGTCGTGGCTAACCCATCCCAGTCATGGTGTAGAGCACCAGATCCTCGTCATCAAAGGTTTCTTCTTCTTCCTCTTTGTCACTTTCAGCAACTCTAAGAGCAATTCGTTTATTCTTCTTGAGGTTTTGTACCTTTTCAGCTAGAAAGGTTGATTCATAGGTCAGCAAGTTCCCTCTGAGATCATCAATTGTCATGGTTTTCAGCTTCTGACTTTCATGAAGAGCTGCCATCTTGATCTCCCATATGGAGGATAGGCTCCTGACCACTTTTCTTACTAGCTTCTCATGCTTAAGAGGTTCTCCCAAGGAATCAAGATCATTGATGATTCTTCTGAATCTTTCGAACATCTCATCAATCTTTTTTGTCTCCTTCATCTTGAAGATTTCAAATTCTTTCATTAGTGCATCAATTCTGGACTTCCTTAGTTCCATGGTTCTTTCGTATGTGACTTGGATTTTATCCCACATTTCTTTTGCAGTGTCACATCTTGACAGCTTCTTGAATTCATCTCCACTCACAGCATAATAAATACAGTTAATGGCTTTACTATTTAAAGCATACCTGTTATTTTCATTGTCATTTCATTCCTCAATAGGTTTGTCAACTGTTTGACCATTCTTTGTTTTGGTAATTTGTATTGGACCAATTTTAAAATCCGCAAAATTTGAGGGTTGTTAAATAAAGATCTTCATGCAATTTTTCCAATATGTATAATCAGTCCCATCAAAGAAAGGAGGTTTGTGCAGCAAGGAAGCTCCAGAGTTGTTATTGTTGTTCTGCATTTTGACTAGGAACATTTATCAAGGTTGTTACACCAACACAATAGAGTCCGAGCTCTGATACCAATTGTTAGTCAGAATGAACTAGAAAATATGACAAGAAGGGGGTTGAATTGGAAATTAAAACTTTTTCACTTAAGTTGAAAATAGTTCCTTAATACAATTCCACCTCTTAGAGTTTCTTAAGGAGTTCCTCGTAAAAAAATAGTTTCTCATCGAGTTTCTTATGAAAACAGTTCCTTAACTCAGAAAGATAAATTGCGGAATTAAAAGAGTTGAAGGAAAGAAGGAAACGACACCACAATTTATAGTGGTTCAAATAAAGATACTAATCCCTATAAAAGGATTTTGTCTCTATCGTACATCCACTACCCAAGCACAAAGCAAGGGAATTTATATTATGTGGGTAAAAGTAACCAATACAAGGAAGTCCAACTTCTTCAAGGATAACCACAAACGATTTTAAGGATCATTTACAGTTTCAACAAATCCTCGCGGGTAGTCTCAAGGTTCCTATACACTCCTCTTATCTTGCAACCACTCATGGCTCACCCTAAGGTTTCACAGCAAACGAGGAAGGTAACCTAACACCATTAAGGATACCGAACGAATTAGGAGTTCTAGAAGGAAGGGTTTTCTCACAAAGAGAGGGTTTCACACAAAGTGATTTTCCACAAAGGAATTGCAAAGAATGTAGTAGATAGCACTAAGCACTTAGAATGTATTAAACTTTTGCAGTTTCGTGTGTAAACTTGAGCATCTGAGTTTGTCGTCCATTTATATTTTCTCTTTAATGTAGCCTCCATAAGGAATAGTTCTTGATTGAGTCTCCAACAACTAGGAATTCAATGGCTTCAATGGTGATTGATTTCCTTATCAGCTTCATGAGTAATATCTCTTTAAATGCTTAACTTGCTATCTTGAAGGAATTCAAAACGTTGAGGTCCTTAACCTTGAATCAACCAGGAACAGTTTTCCAGATTTGAAGTTCTTTCCAAAAATAGTCCCATGCCTGAAATAATAGCATCAATTAGGATCTGTATTTCCTAAAACGTTTTGGCACAATTAAAGACTTAATATCAATCAACTCATGATTGACTCTTAAAAGGTGCATAAAAGATGGCAATAAAGGTCAACACATTTAACTTTAAAATCTTTGCAGGAATACAAGATAAATCAATTAAAACCAATTCCAATTAGCAAAATATTTCTAGAAGTATTTCTCAGTCAACAATAAATAGTCATTTAAACACTCAGATTCAAAATATATAATCCCATAAATAAATATATAATTAAAAATACTAAAGTGAGAATTTTGTGTATTATCAAAATACATAAATAAGAATTTTGTAAATTACAAAAGTATCCTTAATCAAAATTTATTCCAACTAAACCAATAGTCAAAACATTTACACCCTCTTTCCCAATTGTTTGTGTGTCTTAGTATAGTATCATGGCAACTAGAGATGATGAAGATGAAAGTGAAGATGCAAAAGGTATTGGCGTTATCAAATGATCATATCGACTCACTGATTTACCAAATTTTATCTTTTTATTTTTTCGTGTCTTTGTCACTTCCATTTCGTTTCTTTTTCTTCTCATTCTTTTGTTCCGTAATATTCCATCGCCTTTCTTCACTTTGTTCCATGATAAGAATATTTTCTGTTCTTTGAGCAATAACAAATCAATATTTGCTTCATTTTTTCAAGGCTTCCATCCAAGTATCAGTCTTCTTTCTACTTCCTCTTCTTTGGTTTTTCCATCTTTAGTGGTTTTACTTCAAAATATTAAACATTAACATAGCAATTCGTTTCTTAAATTTCACTAAGTTCAGAGCAATCCAATTTTTGAAAAATCACCAAGTTTGAAGCTCTTCTTGTTTTCAAGGCTTCCATCCAAGAATCCGTCTTCTTCTTCTTCTTCAATCTGAGCCAAGAACACTATTGACTCCGTCTTCTTCAGTGGTGTAAGTGGTGTGGAAGATCAAAATGTATCGACTCAATGATTTACCCAATGTCCTTATTTTCAATAGCATTCTGGCCATTGTTATCTTGTTATCAAGACCAAAGGAAACCAAAGACCCACTCTCAACTTTTCTCAATGTCATTGGTGGAGCCAAGCAAGGGAAAGAAAGTAATTTTTTCTTAGTAGTGTAGCCAAGTGTGCAGCCATCAAATGATTTGAATTGCACTTCATAATTCATTAGGTTCTATATCTAGTTTAATTATCAGTTGTGTCATATATATGTAATTTAAATTGTAAAAATTTATTGAGTACAGTTTCTAAATCTTTAGATAATGAATATGATGATGATTAGGGAATTTCTTTTTTATATTTGATGTGATTGAGCATGAAGAATTGAATATTTTTTATGCATGAATTGTGTAGTGACAATCGTTGAAGATAAATGAAAGATTGAAGCGCAATCGAAAATGTAATATTGTTCGTATAGATTATTGAAGGTTATGAAACTAATCATCCTGCTTATATTTATTTTGGCTAAAAGAGGAAGAGACCTTAATTCTTTCTCAATTATCTTTAATGTTTTGCCACCATTTTTATTTATGTCATATCTTTTCTTTTTGATCTTCTAAATTTCTTTTCAAGTTGTTAATTTGTTTTGTAATTACAACATTAGCCTCTAGAGGCTTGTCTCTATGAGTTATCTATTATCTGTTCTTGTTTTATTATTATAATGATTTTTTTGTTTTATTCAAAAACAATGACGATAAAGAAAGAGTGTAGAAGCTATTATTGTTTTGAATAAAGATAATATGCTTATTCTCAATTAAGGGTATGTTTGAAATGGAGACTAGAGAGGAGAATGGGAGGGTGTGAGAGAAGATTGTGACCTCTTCATCAATTGTATCAGAAATTGCAAAAGTAAAAGGGAAGATACTGAGATATCTTATTAAACCCACTTTTATTGTTGATATGATTTCTCTCTATGTTCCTCTTCATCTTAGCCTCCCTAAAGTGACGAGAGCAGACATACATTTACAACAAAATTAGAACATTACTGGTTAAAACTAGACAATAGTAAAACTAAAGAACCAAGCATTTATACATCGAATCTATTTGTAAGGTGAAAGTTTTCGGGCGTACCTTGAATGTTGATTCGAGATACCCACACGAGATACCGGTCACGATGACGAACTCGGAATCACGTTTCACAGCAAATAACACTATCTCCAAGAGAGCAAAACTGAGACTGAAAACCAGAGTATTTTTCTCCTTTGAATACCTTCACACACGCTTCCTTCTTTTTCCAAGAAAAAAAAACTGCCTCACTTGAGTAAAAAAGAAGTCACGTCATATCTTTTAATCACAAAAGATTCTGATCCATACCCAAATAAATCTCAACTGCCTTTCATGATCCTCACAAAAATAATTAATTAATTAAATTAATTAATCCTCTCAATAATAATAATAAAATATTATTATTTGGATCAAATCTGATTGGGTCCAATCCACCAAGGGTGGACCCATATCCCAACATCTCCCACTCACACTTGGTGGATTGTGGGATAGTCAACAGTCTCTTCGTCTTCTCTCATCTTCATACTTAGTGCTTTGCCGTGACCGCGTGGGCATGACGTCTTCTTTTAGGTACTTGTATTAGAAATCCCTTTTATGGGACCAGCACAAGTAACCTTCTCCTGCGTGTAGCTAAAACATTAAAATTATGCCTCAGATGTCCTAGATTTAACTATATACACTTTTCCATGGCAAATCTAATCCCTCTCGAGTCAATGCTTGACTCAGATTGCCCTTGTACGCTTAGTATCCACACTTATGACTACACAATGTCATAAGGGACATGTCACAGACACTAGCATAGATGTGTATATTGCAGTTAATCTTCCTTTCGCCCAAATATCATTTAGATATGTATCAATCGCTTTCCTAGCATA
>QANZ01018936.1:30495-44454 GCA_003254925.1 Chamaecrista fasciculata
ACGGCTAAACGACGCCGTTTTGGGGTTGTCTTCAACCTCCAGCACTGTGCAGGAATTTCAGATCCGTCCCACAAGCTTCCCAGAGCCATAACTTTCTCATCCGAACTCCATTTTGCGCAAATTTTATATCAAAATTTTTATTTTTTCGTGCTCTACGCATTGGTATAATTTTCAGAGTCTAAAAACATACTTTTCAGAACTCGAAAATTTCCCCACATATACATATAATTAAAAAAAACGATAACTACTCTACGAATCGTCCCACAATATGTATTGAGAATCAAAATTCTGGTCATGATTCTGGAATTATAACACATATATGGGAGCAACACAGTAAAACAGAAACAAAACGATAAACATGAAAACTAAAAAACATGTGAAGAACAACCAACCATGGCTACCATACATGATATCCAAGAAAGGAAACAAAACATGGTAACCACATACAAACAACGAAAAACGCAACCATGCTCTGATACCACTGAAAGTTTTCGGGCGTACCTTGAATGTTGATTCGAGATACCCACACGAGATACCGGTCACGATGACGAACTCGGAATCACGTTTCACAGCAAATAACACTATCTCCAAGAGAGCAAAACTGAGACTGAAAACCAGAGTATTTTCCTCCTTTGAATACCTTCACACACGCTTCCTTCTTTTTCCAAGAAAAAAAAACTGCCTCACTTGAGTAAAAAAGAAGTCACGTCCCTTCCTTTTTTCTCTCCACCTTCCATATAAAATGGAAGTTACTCAACGTGTGTGTGTGGGTTTTTAATATTTTTATATTAATAAAAATATTAATGAGATTTATCAAATGAAAATGATATCTTTTAATCACAAAAGATTCTGATTCATACCTAAATAAATCTCAACTGCCTTTCATGATCCTCACAAAAATAATTAATTAATTAAACTAATTAATCCTCTCAATAATAATAATAAAATATTATTATTTGGATCAAATCTGATTGGGTCCAATCCACCAAGGGTGGACCCATATCCCAACATAAGGAGACTTGAAAACAAATTAAAGATGGCACCACCTTCTAGTGTTGTCTTAATTACGTTATTGAACGATAGAACAAATTACCAATTAAGTATAAATTATCATTATTATCTCTTTCCTTTTTTGTTTGGGTTATGCCACGCAACTTTGGCCTTAACCTGTGGTGAAGTGATTCATGGAATTCATTTGTATTGCAATATGTATGAACCGATCTAATAATGGGTATGAGAAATGCACTTCTGCAGTACCAAAAAAAAGGATGAGAGACATCGAAGAAGAAGAAGATAGGAGGAGGTGGAGGAGAGAGAGAGAAGTTCGATGAACATTAAAAGTAGTGAGTGTTGGGAAACTATAGAGCGAGCGCAGCGGAAAAAACGTAAAATTAAAATTTAAAATGCAAAGCCCTATAATTTCCTTCCAGGATCCACTAACTGCGTTTATTCTAGTAAGAGAAGATGTATACCTAAAAATCAATCGGTAGCTTTGGAACTTGCGAATTCGAGAAGTCCACTGCAACGTGTCCTTCCTCTGCCAGTGATCCACACGAGCAGTTTGACAGATACCCAGGTGCTAGCCTCCTTCTCTTCTCCAAGAGAATGCGGGAACCTAGTCTACGGTTCTTGAATTTTCAAGAACACTTCTTGAAAACTCAAGAATATGTGGCGCCTCACTCACACACAAAAACCCCAAACCTTTTAGGGTTTTGATGAACCTTTCTCTCTCTAGAAAAATAATCGCCTTTTTCTCTCTCTTGGAAGAATTCGACTTTCTCTCTAAGATTAGGTCTAAGTCGAAAATTTTAGTCTCTACTAAAGCGATAAGTCGACTTGTGTGTTAGGTTTATATATATATAATTTTCTCATTCCCAAAATTAGGGAATCCCTAAAATCGTAAATATAATAATTTTGTTAATATTATATTTTAGGGAATCACATATCTTGATTTATAATATTACATTAATATTATAATTCAAGATTAATAGGCAATCCAAATTTAAATTTCAAGATCAAATCTTGAAACCAAATCTTGAATGCACAAACCCTATTGGTTGGAATGAGTTATGAGAAAATGAATTCTTAATTAAAATATTGCTTTAATATTTAACCAAGAAATCGAAATGCACCTTTGAAATTCAAAATGCAAGATCAAATCTTGCACTTGATTTCCAAGATATGCGCATTCTCATATATATATATATATATTATCGGAATTTAATAAATCAAAATAACAATCCTAACTCTTAGGAAGTTATAACCAACTTATTAATTCCTTAACAATATTGAACTAAAATATTACCCTAATATCTTAATTCAAAATTTGAATCTTGAATTCAAATTCAAACCTTGAATTTAAATTAACAAAACAGTTTTATTAATTAAATTAAGATTCCATGCGCCAACTTCTCTCCTTGTTAACCTAATATTAGAGAATTTAATAAATCAATAATCCCCTAACTTTTAGGAGGCTTATTCAATTTATTATTACCTAATATTTTAAACAAGAATTTAATTGTAAATAGATTAATCAAATTAACTATTTAACAATTAATATATTTAACCTTGTCTAACAAATTTAAATATCATAAACGTAGATATTATTTAAGACAAGACTTCATGTCCTAAGACATTCAACTATGTCTTAAATCGTGTCACTAAAGTGACTCACGAATTAACCCTAATTCGTGTCCCTATTATAGTATCTTGATCCTGCTCGTGTGTGACCCAGCAGGCTTCACGTGAAGTTGGCAGCAAGCCATCTCTATGACTCACAAGTCGAGAGCGGACTCTAGCAAGCCATCACGACTACCCAAAACACGTGAGTTATCGTTTTAACAAAACCGATTTAACCTTAGTACCACCTTGTCATAATCCCTATTGTCACACGATATTTTGGTCATGGATAAGGCACGGGAAAGTCATCCTTAATCCAAACCATAACTTTCTCGATTCCTTGAGTTAGTCCCATTTCCCTGTGTGGCCACACATTCCTTGGACAGACTCATCGAGGGGCCCAGTTAAATATCTCGCAACTTAATGAGGGACAAAATTCCTTCTTGGTCAACCACATTCCTCAGCACGGTAAACAACCAAACCCGTACCTAGCCTGTATGGCTACCCTGTTACGGGCAACGTTGGACTAGGCCAAAGTTCGACATCTATAATGTCGGAAAAGTCAAGACCTCAGGTCTAAGGGCATCGTGACAGGTGTACAGGAGAGGCTAGCTCATGAATAAACCCATGCAGGACTCTCCGGGTCGGTCCAGCAACTTGTAACCCCTTACATAATTGAACCATGACTCTCGTAAAGCATCTCATGCGTGTATCTCCATACACTGAAGTCATGCTGGTCTTAGTTCATTCACGTTCCCACGTGAATAATCGACCAGGGACAGTTTAGAATAATTATCTCATAATTAATCAAGGATTGTTATCACAGTAAACATGTTAATAATATGATAATGACATAATTTATCATCCATAAATTAATCAAAAAATATGTCCATACATATAAAATGATTGGCCCTAGGGCACAATCTCCATCAATGAGTTCACTTGGCTTGGCTCACAAGAGTCATAATTCTATGTGAGACAGATTCTGTCAAGTCAGCTTACCAATTAAGCATTTAAGTTGGTGAGCCAGATTGATTCGTTTAACTCACTAGGTAAATTTTATCAAGATTTAAAATAAGTATTAATACAAAAATTTATAAGATGTTGATGAATTATCTAATTTTCATATATTAAAATTAATACTTTTCTACATACCATGATTTTTTAAGTATATAATTTTTTTTTAAATATAAAATATCTTTTTTAAAAAAAAATCAAATAAATGGGTTGGTGATTGAGTCAACCAACCCACTTATCGGGTTGGCTCACCATGGGTCGCGGGTTACGTGAGCCAACCCACACGACTTATTAGAAAATATCGTTGGTGTTAGAATTTCATCAACTCGGCTAATCCATGAAAGAACCAAACAATATACTCATTAGTCATCATCCTTTTATCCTAATTCAACGAAAACTAGACAAGTTTTTATAGAAAAATGAACTACTTTTCAAACCATCGAGATGTATATAGAAAATCGACTCAATTTTTTAAATAACAATATTAAGGCATAATTTTTGACAAATTGAAATGAAGATAAAACCAAGCTAATAACGCTTCCAAAAAAAGTTATTCATTTTGAACTGTAGTTATTAATTTCAAACTCATTTATATTTGGTCAAAGATTAGATTACGATATTCTAATTAGATTCATTGATCAATGGAATTTATTAGATCACACCATTTTTAGGGAAAGGTTTCTTTAGTATTATATTCATTATAGCCAAAGACATTCTCTAATTAGTTTAGGGATAATTAATTATGCACAATCGATATGAAGAAGAAAACAAAATAATCCCCACATTACTCTTGGTAGAAATAAGAAAAACAAAATGATAAAAATGTTTGTTTTGGATAATTTTTAGTTTCAATGGTATGATTCCAGGAAAAAAAAAATTATATTTAGTTTATTTATTTGTGAATTTTATTTGGGAGTGTAAAGCGACTCATGAAAATTGGAGAGAGTAGTGGATGCGCAAGAATTTTTGTCCACCACAAAAACATTATATTTAGTTTTTTTAGTGAATGTTTATCCCGCAAAGAATTAAACAGTATACTCGTTAGTCACCATCATTTTACCCAATTCAATGAAAACCAGATAAGTTTTTACACAATAATGAACTTCTTTTCAAACCACCAAGAAGTATACAGAAAATTGACTCATTTGCTTTTAAAGATTCAGGCATAATTTTTGACAAATTGAAATGACGATGAAACCAAGCCAATAAGGAATTGAACAATTAGATAAGATTTAGGCACTTACCTCACAACATAAGGGCGAGAGTTCAAATCCTATGATCGATGTGAGGGTCTTATATGGTAGGTGATATGTAAATTCCTCTCGTAAACTTTCAAAGAGGTTGAAAGGTATTTTGTAATCCTAATAAGATACTACTACTTACCCCATTTAAACTTTTGTCCAAAAATAAAAGAACATAACTGATTTGACTCATAAAATTGTGAGTCTGGTTTCCATATAGATGATTGTTTTAATTTCAAAAACCAGAAACCACTATTTAAGTAAGCTAGAAACCATGTATCATCAAAACTAAATTTTATCCAAATGATCAAAACCATAAACATCAACACCAGAAACCATCCGTCACCAAAACAACACAACTATGTGCTTAGCATCTTTAAAAGGAGATCAAGGTTGAGGCCAAACCAAGAGTCAAAACATTTACACCCTCATTCCCAATTGTTTGTGTTTTATTATAGAATCATGGCGATTAAAGATCATGAAGATGAAAGTGAAGATGCTTGTGGTATTGGTGTGACCAAATGATCATATCGACTCACTGATTTACAAACTTCATATTTTCATTTGTCCATGTCTTTGTTACTACCATTTCTTTTCTTTTATGATCTCACAGTAACGAAACCAGTGATGTGGAAGGTTGAATACAATGGACTGATAGATGAAGAACTCACAGTACTGCCGCTAGCGAATCTATGGACTTCACTGCTTCTATTGCAGGAAACAAAGCATCAAACTTTGAGCTCTGTTTCATTGTCGTCGTCGTCGTTCATTTGGATCTTCTTCTTTGGGTCGAGTACGACTCGTCTGATTCGAAGCCTCGGTTGTCTTCATCTCTGTCGCGATTCAGAGATCGGACTGCCGAAACAGAATCTTTGATTTGATTCGGCACCACGACAGTGTGGGAGGAAGACGATGAAGACAGAGATCGAGCGGCGACGGTAACGACAGTGGCGATCAAGGAGTTTTGTGTTGTTGTATACTCCGGCGGTGAGGGTTTTCGAGGTAAGGGAAGTTTGGCCAACTTAGATCTCATGTGGCCTCCCTTGGCTTTTCCGCTATTTAAGCACTTATTGTAGATCTTTCAAAGGACAAATGGCCGGAAGAGATGGCGATGGGGGAGAATAAGAAAGAACCAGAAAATGAAAAAGAGAGAGAGAGAGAGAGAGAGAGAGAGAGAGAGAGAGAGAGAGAGAGAGAGAGAGAGGGTTTATTTTTGTGTGAATTAAACTAAAACCCTCAGTTTTTTTTTTCTTTTTTACATTTTGGTTCTATTACAGAGAGAAAGATCCTTGATGAAAAAAATTAAACTTTTAGGAGTTAAAAATCAATTTTGTCTTTTTTCTAACAGAAAAATGGATGGAAAACGTTTGAGGGACCAACTGTGCCAAGTTTTGGAAAACTAAGGGACCAATATGGAAGGAAAATTAAATGATGGACCAGTTTGGAACATTGAGCATAACTGAGGAACCAAAATAGGACTTTAGCCTTTCAAAAACCAAAAACCACTATTTGAGCAAGCTTGAAACCATCTACAATCAAAACCAAAATCTATCCACATAATAAAAAAATAGGAAAACTATGTGGGCCTTAGCATCTTTAAAAGGAGGGCCAGGTTGAGGCCAAACCACCAGTTAAAACCATTGTTCGGAAACTCAGACCGGTCATTGACCCGGATAAGGGCTTGGGTGGTCGGGTCACTGATTCAACCGCCACTTCACTGGGTCAGTTGTTGAATCGGTCAAATTAAAAAATATTATATATATATATCAAAATCAAGTTATAGTATATATATATTAGATGACATTATCATTTAACGAAAAAAAACCTACCAATTAAATTTTAACGACAAGACTTATTTGAAGCAAGTTGTATACATATATGACTAATATGAAACATTTAAGACTAATTTGAAATTCATTTCATACTTTTAGGACCCATGTGAGTATTTGACTATTAATTTGTAAATAACATTAACGGATAAACTAACAATTTGATCCCTGAAAAATTAAAATAAACAGTTTAATCCATGAAAAAACTAAACAATATACTCGTTAGTCATAAGCTTTTTATCCTAATTCAACGAAAACTAAACAAGTTTTTACAGAAAAATGAACTACTTTTCAAACCATCAAGAAGTACATAGAAAATTGACTCATTTTTTTAAAAAAATTATTAAGGCATAATTTTTGACAAATTGAAATGAAGATCAAACCAAGATAATAAGGAATTACACAGTTGGTTAAGATTTACATATTTACCCCACAACACAACGACATGTTTAAAATAGGCATGTGTACAAAATTATTTTAGTAATTTTAATCAAATAGTAATTTATTCTAAATTAAGTAAAACTTGAAAACATGTCAAGTTTAAAGAAAATTAAATAATCAATTATTAATGAGTTGGCCAAACAAAGTTTTTACTAAAAATCTAGTGATAATTTTAAAATAACAAATCTAAATGGAAAATTTAAAGCTTTTTCCTTAAATGTCAGGAAGTAAATAATGTATCTCACTCAGGAAGGGCTCGGATGGTTGGGTCACTCGTTCAACCGCCAAGTTATTAGGTCCCTTGTTGAATCAGTCAAATTAAAAAATATTATATATATCAAAATCAAGTTATAATATAAAATTTAAATTTAAATTTTAGATTGAATATAATATAAAATAAAAATATTTAAGTTTAAAATAAATTAAAATATAATATATATAGCCTCTTTTTAAAAAATAAAAATACATAAAGGCAATATTTTAATTTTAAAATAGTGCATTAAAGATAATATTAAAAATAAATATTCTTTTAATTTAATTCTATTAAATGTTTTATTTTAATTTTATCTCTATTAAATATCAATTATAATAAAAAAATTACTTTTAAATGTGGATATTGTTTACAGATTTTTTAAGTAGTTATTTTTTTTTGGTAAAATTCTAAGTAGTTATTGATTTATATTGATAAGATTTTAAATTAAAACCAATTATTTAATTTAAAATTACCAAATATAATACTATTTAAAATATTTCTCAAACCCCAAACCTAATCTCATGCTCTCTCACCCTTTAATAGCCGCCACTCTCAGTTTTCCATATCACCCATCTTTGTATTTTCAATTATTCAATTTCACTCCCACCTACCTACCTCTTTCTCTATCCACCATTAATATTCGTCGTTTCATCTTCATTCTTAGCTTATTGTTTATCACTTTCCATCTTCCAACAACAAAATCTCAAGTCTCAAAAGGATTTCTTCTTCCATCAATTCACAAAGAAGTTTCTTTCTTGATGTTAAGCATTTTTGTTTACAGATTTGCGTTCTTGCCATCACAAATATACTTTCTTCTTCTTCTTTCATGATCCTTCTTCATTTCTATGGAGTCTAAACTAGGTTGTGCTCATGGTTATTCATGGTTATAATGAGAGTTGAAAAAAAAAGTCGGGCGACCCAGTTTAAGTAAAATCGTCATCTATCGGTTGACGGTTTTTGAGTAAAATCGTCAGGTCGACCCAGTTTAACATCAGGTTGTTTGCAAAACGGTACAAGAAGGCAACTCGGCCTGGCCCTACTCAAAACATTCACACCCTCTTTCCCAATAGATTGTGTGTCTTAGTATAGTATCATGGCGTCTAAAGTTGATGAAGATGAAAGTGAGGATGCAACTGGTATTGGTGTGATCAAATTATCATATCGACTCACTGATTTACCAAACTTGATCTTGTTTTAAAGGATCGTTTTGCAACATCTATATCTGATTAGGTGGCTAATTTTGAACAAGGTTTTACTAATATTCTTCTCAGAAAAGATCACCAGAAGTTCTTTTAAAGTTTAGAGCTTGAAGATCTTGATTGGATGTTGTATGTGATTGAGAATGTCATTTCTATTGGAGATTGGAAGGCACATCCGCAAATTGTTTGGTTTTGGGAGGTATGTAGGATATCTACTTTATTAAAGTTTAAACAAAAGAGTGAAAGGTTAAATTTGACGGAGATTGTGCCCTAGGGCCAATCATTTTATATGTATGAACATATTGTTTGACTGATTTATGAATGATAAATTATGTCGTTATCATATTATTAGTATGTTTACTATGATAACAATCCTTGATTAATTATGTGATAATTATTCTAAACTGTCCCTGGTCGATTATTCACGTGGGAACGTGAATGTACTAAGACCAACATGACTTCGGTGCATAGAGATACACGCATGTGATGCTTCTCGAGAGTCATGGTGCAATTATGTAATGGGTTACAAGTTGCCGGACCGACCCGGAGAGTCCCTGGTCGATTGTTTTCGTGGGAGCGAAAATGAACTAAGACCAGCATAACCTCGGTGCATAGAGATGCATGAACTAGATGCTGGAACGAGAGTCATGGTGCAATTATGTAAAGGGTTACAAATTGCTGGACTGACCCGGAGAGTCTTGCATGGGTTTAGTCATCAGCTTGCCTCTCTTATACGCCTGTCACAACGCCTTAGACCTGAAGTCATCATTATTCCGGCGTTGCAGTTATCAGACTTTTGTTGGAGATTGTGCCCTAGGGCCAATCATTTTATAGATATGTTGTGAACATATCAATTAATTTGTGGAGATAAATTAATGGTTATCATATTATTAGCATGTTTACTATGATAACAGTCCATGATTAATTATGAGATAATTAATCTAAACTGTCCCTGGTCGCTCATTCAAGTGGGAACTTGAAATGAACTAAGACCAGCATGACGTCGGTGCATAGAGATGCATGCACTAGATGCTGGTACGAGAGTCATGGTGCAATTACGTAAGGGGTTACGAGTTGCTGGACTGACCCGGAGAGTCCTGCATGGGTTTAGTCATCAGTTTGCCTCTCATGTACGACTGTCACGACGCCTTAGACCTGAGGTCATCATTATTCCGGCGTTGCAGTTGTCAGACTTTGGCTTAGTCTAACGCTGCCCGTAACAGGGTAGTCATAAGGGCTAAGTACGGGTTTGGTTGATTGCCGTGCTGAGGGATGTGGATTGGCCAAGATGGGATTTTTTCCCTCGTTAAATGAGAGATATCTAACTGGCGCCCTCGATGAGTCTGTCCAGGAAAATGCGTGGCCACGCTGGGATTTGGGACTTACTCAGGAAATCGAGAAAGTTGAGGTTTGGATTATGGATGACTTTCCTGTGCCTAATCCATGACCAAGATATCGTGTGACAATAGGGTCTTTGACAAGGTGGTACTAAGGTTAAGTCGGTTTTGGTAAAACCGATAACTCACATGTTTTGGGTAGTCGTGATGGCTTGCTAGAGTCCGCTCACGACTTGTAGGACATGGGGATGACCCACCGCTTAAAGGGACACGAATTAGGGTTAATTCGTGGGTCACTCCGGTGGCACGATTTAAGACACAGAGGAAATGTCTGGGACATTAGCTCTTGTCTTAATTGGTCTACAGTTGTGAAGTATTTAAATTTGTGGGACAAATTTAAATATAATAATTGTTAAATGATTAATAGGGATTAATTATTTACAATTAAAATATTAGGGAAAAAAATAATTCAGATAAGATTCCTAAGAGTTAGGAAATTATTGAATTATAAAATTCCCCAATATATATAAGAGGGTGGCGCCTCTTTTGACATTTTAAGGTTAATAAAATTGTTTTATTAATCTAAATAATAATTTGAATTCAAAAGATTTGATGAAGATATCAAAAGATTTGATTCAAATAGATTTGGTGAGATCTCCACCCAGTATCTTTGGTGAATCATGAATTCCTAAGAGTTAGGAATGATTTTGATTTATAAAATTCCAAGATAAATAGGGGAGAGATGGCGCCATCTTGGTGGGTCCCAAGGGGAGATTTGATCTCTCATTTTGATTCTCCAAGATTGCATTTTGAATTTAAATTGAAATATTAAGGTAATATTTTAATTGTAAATTCAAGTCCTAAAATAATTATATTATCAGAATATTATGATTTTAGGAATATTAAATCACCAAAATAATATATCTATATATATGGGGAGCAAGTCGACTTGCTCCCCAAGCCTAACCCTAGCTCACAATTGATTTTGTCTTCCTCCTAGTAGAGAGAGAGAAAAATCGCCACTTAGCTTTCTAGAGAGAGAATTCGAATTTTCCTAAAGAGTTAGTGAGAAATTCGAGTTGTGGGATTGTTAGGGTTTTGAGAGAAGAAAAACAAAAGGAGTTTTGTTGTTGTCTTCTCCCTTTTTGCGCCACCATCAAACTTGGTTCAAGAAAGAGTTCTTGAATCAAAACTCTGTAGATTCAGTTCCCGGTTCCTTTGGAGAAAGGAGCAGAAGTCTAGCACCTTGGTGTTCGACAAACTGTTCGTGTGGATTACTGGCAGAGGAAGGACGTTGCAAACGAACTTCTCAGACTCGCCAAGTTTAACCATCCGATTGAAAGCTTGAGGTATAACACTTTTCGTATCTGGTTTTAAATTCAACTAGCGGATCTTAGGGTGGGAAATTCTTGGGGAGCGCAAATTTTGTTTATACTTTTTGCTTCCGCTGCGTGTTTTGCCCCGGGATTTCCCAACAACTTTGGCCTAGTCTAACGTTGCCCGTAGCGGGGTAGCCATAAGGGCTAGGTACGGGTTTGGTTGATTGTCGTGCTGAGGAATGTGGATTGGCCAAGATGGGATTTTGTCCCTCATTAAATGAGAGATATCTAACTGGCGCCCTCGATGAGTCTGTCCAAGGAAAAGAGTGGCCACTCAGTATATTGGGACTTACTCAAGAAGATCGAGAAAGTTGTAGTTTGGATTATGGATGACATTCATGTGCCTAATCCATGCCCAAGATATCGTAGGACAATAGGGTCTATGACAAGGAAGTACTAAGGTTAAGTCGGTTTTGGTAAAAACGATAACTCACGTATTTTGGGTTGTCGTGATGGCTTGCTAGAGTCCGCTTACGACTTGTAAGTCATAGAGATGGCTTGCTGCCAACTTTACGTGAGGCCTGCTGGGTCACACTTGAGCAGGATCAGGACACCGCATAAAGGGACACAAATTAGGGTTAATTCGTGGGTCACTCCGGTGACACAATTTAAGACATAGCAAAATGTTTGGGACATTAGGTCTTGTCTTAAATAATCTACAGTTGTGATATATTTAAATTTGTAGGACAAGTTTAAATATAATAATTGTTAAATATTTAATAGGATTAATTATTTACAATTATAATATTAGGAAATAATAAATCAGATAAGGTTCCTAAAAGTTAGGAGATTATTGATTTATTAAATTCTCTAATATTGGTTTGAGGGTGGCGCCTCATTGCATGATTTTAGATTAATAAAATTGTTTTATTATTTAAAGTCATGAGTTTGAATTCAAAAGATTTGATGGAGATGTCAAAAGATTTGAATCAAAGATATTGGGTGATATCTTAACTCAGAATCTTTGGAAGATTATGATTTCCTAATTGTTAGGAATGTTTTTGAATTATAAAATTCCATAGAATTTTGAGGAGGATGGCGCATTGCATCTTGTGGGTCCCAGGGAAGATTTGATCTTCTGTTTGAATCTCCAAGATTGCAATTTGAATTTGAATTGAAATATTAAGCAATATTTTAATTAGAAATTCAAATCCTAAAATTATGATATTATTGTAATATCATGATTTTAGGATTATTAAAATCCCCAAAATTGTAATTAAAAGGGGGGAGCAAGTCGACTTGCCCCTAACCCTAGCTCATTTGTGATTTTGTCTTCCTCCTTGTAGAGAGAGAGAAAAATCGCCACTTTAGTCCTAGAGAGAGAAAAGGTCGAATTTCCTAAGGAGATAGAGAGAATTCGCCTGGTTCAACAACCAGGGTTTTGAGAGTGGAAAAACAAAAGGAGTTTTGTTCTTTCCTGCTCCTTGCGCCACTTTTGCCTTTTGATTCAAGAAGGAGTTCTTGAATTCAAAACACTGTAGATTTGGTCCCTGGTTCTTTTGGAGAAAAGAACAGAAGGCTAGCACCTTGGTGCCCGGAAAACTGTTCGTGTGGATCACTGGCGGAGGAAGGACGCGTCACGTGGACTTCTAGGAAACGCCCCGTACAACCAAACCGATTGGAACTCGTGAGGTATACCACTATCTTAACAGGTTTTAAATTCAACTAGCGAATCCGTTCGGGAAATCTAGGGCTGGCGCATTTAAATTTAATTTTTGTATTTTGCTTCCGCTGCGTTTGCGCCTTGGTTTCCCAATATCCTGTACACCTGTCACGATGCCCTTAGACTTGAGGTCTTCATTATTCCGTTGTTGTAGATGCTGAACTTTGGCCTATTCCAACGTTGCCCGTAACAAGGTAGCCATACAGGCTAGGTACGGGTTTAGTTGTTTGTCGTGCTGAGGAATGTGGTTGACCAATAAGGAATTTTGTCCCTTATTGAGTTGAGAGATATTTGACTGGGCCCCTCGATGAGTTTGTCCAAGGAATGTTTGGCCACACAGGATAATGAGACTAACTCAAGGAATCGAGAAAGTTATGGTTTGGATTACAAGGATGACTTTCCCATGCCTTATCCATGACCAAAATATCGTGTGACAATAGGGATTATGACAGGGTGGTACTAAGGTTAAGTCGTTGATGTTAAAACGATAACTCACGTGTTTTGGGTAGTCGTGATGGCTTACTAGAGTCCGCTCTCGACTTGTGAGTCATAGAGATGGCTTGCTGCCAATTTCACATGAGGCCTGCTGGGTCACACATGAGCAGGATCAAGATACTGTAATGGGACACGAATTAGGGTTAATTCGTGAGTCACTTTAGTGACATAATTTAAGACATAGTTGAATGTCTTAGGACATGAATGTTGGAGATTGTGCCCTAGGGCCAATCGTTTTATGTAAATATGTTATGAACATATTATTAATTTATGGAAGATAAATTAATCTGTTATCATATAATTAGCATGTTTACTATGATGACATCCATGATTAATTGTGAGATAATTAATCTAAACTTGTCCCTGGTCGATTATTTTTGTGGGAACAAAAATGAACTAAGACCAGCATGACCTCGGTGCATGAGATGCACGCACTAGATGCTGGGACGAGAGTCATGGTGCAATTACGTAAGGTGGTTACGAATT
>QANZ01018944.1:0-36952 GCA_003254925.1 Chamaecrista fasciculata
AAGATCTATAGAGATAGATCTCGAAGGCTTCTTGGATTGAGTCATAGTACATACTTGGATAAGATACTGAAACGGTTCAGTATGCAAGATTCCAAGAAGGGATTCATACCGATGAATCATGGATTAGTCCTGAGCAAGAAACAGTGTCCTAAGACACTTGTTGAGCGAGGGCGCATGAGTGGCATCCCTTATGCTTCGGCAATTGGATCTATCATGTATGCCATGTTGTGTACTTGACCTGATGTGTCGTTTTCCCTGAACATGACGAGCCGTTTCCAACAAGACCCTGGAGAGGATCATTGGACCGCTGTCAAAAACATCCTTAAGTACTTAAGAAGAACTAAGGATGAATTCTTGGTATACGGTGGAACTGATGAGGAGCTAAGTGTAATTGGTTACACTGACGCTAGTTTCCAATCCGATCAAGATGACTTCAAATCGCAGTCAGGATATGTGTTTCTCCTGAACGGTGGCAGCGTGAGTTGGAAGAGATCTAAGCAGAGCACGATTGCTGATTCTACAACGGAGTCTGAGTATATTGCAGCATCAGATGCAGCGAAGGAGGCTGTGTGGATTAGGAAGTTAATTACTAAGCTTGGAGTGGTTCCGTCCATTGCTGATCCCGTCAAAGAGAAAATAGACATGGATGGCAATGTCAACGTCTTCAAGGCGAGGCTAGTTGCGAAGGGATTTACGCAACGTCATGGTATTGACTATGACGAAACGTTTTCGCCTGTTGCAATGGCCATGTCCATTAGGATCCTCCTTACCATAGCCGCATATTATGACTATGAGATATGGCAAATGGATGTCAAAACAGCATTCCAAAATGGAAGGCTGCTCGAGGATGTGTATATGACACAACCCGAGGGGTTTGTATGTCCTGAGGCACCTGACATGGTATGCAAGCTTCAAAGATCCATTTATGGATTGAAGCAAGCATCCAGGAGTTGGAATCATCGTTTTGATGAAGTAGTCAAAGAGTTTGGCTTCTTGCAAAACCCTGATGAACCTTGTGTCTACAAGAAGGTTAGTGGGAGCACTATTGTGTTCTTGGTACTATATTTCGATGACATATTACTCATTGGAAATGATGTTCCAACCTTAGAGATTGTAAAATCCTGGTTAGGAAAATCTTTCTCAATGAAGGACTTAGGAGAAGCTGCCTATATTCTAGGCATCAAGATCTATAGAGATAGATCTCGTAGGTTTCTTGGATTGAGACAGAGTACGTACTTGGATAAGATACTGAAGAGGTTCAATATGCAAGATTCCAAGAAGGGATTCATACCAATGAATCATGGGCTGACCCTGAGCAAGAAACAGTGTCCCAAAACACTTGTTGAGCGAGGGCGCATGAGTGGAATTCCCTATGCTTCGGCAATAGGATCCATCATGTATGCCATGCTATGTACTCGACCCGATGTGTCGTTTGCCCTAAGCATGACAAGTCGATTCCAACAAGACCCTGGTGAGGATCATTGAATCCTGTCAAGAATATCCTTAAGTACTTGAGATGGACTAAGGATAAGTTCTTGGTGTACGGTGGAACTGATGAGGAGCTATGTGTAAGGGGTTGCTAGTTTCCAAACCGACCAAGATGACTTTAAATCGCAGTCAGGATATGTGTTTCTCCTGAACGGTGGCTGCGTGAGTTGGAAGAGTTCCAAGCAGAGCACGATTGCCGATTCTACAACGGAGTCCGAGTATATTGCAGCATCGGATGCAGCAAAGGAGGCTGTGTGGATTAGAAAGTTCATCTCCGAGCTTGGTATGGTTCCGACCATTTCTGATCCCGTTACCCTGTATTGTCACAATAGTGGTGCTATTGCGCAAGCCAAGGAGCCACGGTCCCACCAGAGGACCAAACATATACTCAGACGTTTTCACCTTGTCAGAGAGATGATTGACAGAGGTGATGTGAAGATATGTAAAGTAGCAGGCGAGGATAACGTTGCTGATCCTCTGACGAAGCCTCTTGCAAGGGTCATACATGAGCGGCATGTATCGTCGATGGGGATTGGACGCATTGATCAGTGTACCTAGGAGTAGGAACAGCTAGATTGATGATTGTACCCTAGTGCAAGTGGGAGTCTGTTTGAGATTGTGCCCTAGGGCCAATCATTTTATGTAAAATGTTATGAACATTTGGATTAATTTATAGAGATAAATTAATGTGTTATCATAATTAGCATGTTTACTATGATAGCGTTCGTGATTAATTATGAGATAATTAATCTAAATCTGTCCCTAGTCGATTGTTTTCATGGGAGAAAAAATGAACTAAGACCAACATGACCTCGGTGCATAGAGATGCATGCACTAGATGCTGGAACGAGAGTCATGGTGCAATTATGTAAAGGGTTACAAGTTGCTGGACTGGCTCGGAGAGTCCTGCATGGGTTTAGTCATCATCTTGCCTCTCCTGTACGCCTATCACGACGCCTTAGACCTGCGGTCATCATTATTCCGGCGTTGCAGTTGTCAGACTTTGGCTTAGTCTAACGTTGCCCGTAGCAGGGTAGCCATAAGGGCTAAGTACGGGTTTGGTTGATTGCCGTGCTGAGGAATGTGGATTGACCAAGATGGGATTTTAACCCTCATTAGATGGGAGATATCTAACTGGCGCCCTCGATGAGTCTGTCCAAGGAAAAGAGTGGCCACTCAGTAAATTGGGACTAACTCAAGGAATCGAGAAAGTTGAGGTTTGGATTATGGATGACTTTCTTGTGCCTAATCCATGACCAAGATATCGTAGGACAATAGGGTCTATGACAAGGAGGTACTAAGGTTAAGTCGTTTTTGGTAAAAACGATAACTCACGTGTTTTGGGTAGTCGTGATGGCTTGCTAGAGCCCGCTCACGACTTGCAGGTCATAGGGATGGCTTGCTGCCAACTTCACGTGGCGCCTGCTGGGTCACACATGAGCAGGATCAGGACACGTCTTATAGGAACACGAATTAGGGTTAATTCGTGGGTCACTCCGGTGGCACAATTTAAGACATAGCAAAATGTCTGGGACATTAAGTCTTGTCTTAATTAATCTACAGTTGTGATATATTTAAATTTGTGCGACAATTTTAAATATAATAATTGTTAAATAATTAATAGGGATTAATTTATTTACAATTATAATATTAGGGAAGATAAATCAGATAAGATTCCTAAAAGTTAGGAGATTATTGATTTATAAAATTCCCAAATATTGGTTTGAGGGTGGCGCCTCATTTGGTGGTATTTAGATTAATAAAGTTGTTTTATTAATTTAAATCATGAGTTTGAATTCAAAAGATTTGAATCTCAACTCATGATCTTTGGAAAATCATGACTTCCTAATTGTTAGGAATGATTTTGATTTATAAAATTCCAAAGGAATTATAGAGCATATGGCGCATGGCTTAGTGGGTCCCAAGGGGAGATTTGATCTTCCAATTGATTCCCTAAGATTACGATTTGAATTTAAATTAAATATTATGGTAATATTTTAATTGTAAATTAAATTCTTGAAGTCATATTATTATAATTTAGAATTATAATAATGCTCTAAATATAATTATAAACCCTAGGGGCTAGGCGCCTAAGGGTGTTTGTGAATTCATTTGTGCGAATTTCATCCTCCTGGTAGAGAGAGAGAGAACATCGCCACCTTCAAGAACCCTAGCTCATTGAGTGAGAGTTTTGGGCTCCCAAGTGTTGAGAGAGGAAAAATCGACTTTGCCTAAGGAGTTAGGAAAATCTATTTGCAGTCACCACAAATTAGGGTTTGTGAGAGAGAGAAAAACAAGAAGGAGTTCTTGTGGATTCTTCTCCTTTGCGCCATCCTTCCCTTTTGATTCAAGAAGGAGTTCTTGAGTTCAAAAGCACTGTAGATTGGTCCCTTGTTCTTTTGGTGAAAAGAACAGAAGGCTAGCACCTTGGTGCCCGACAAACTGTTCGTGTGGATCACCGGCAGAGGGAGAACGCTGTGAGTGGACTCCTAACACACGCCTTGTACAACCAACCGATTGGAACTCGTGAGGTATACCACTATCTTAACAAGTTTTAAATTCTGCTAGCGGATCCGTTCGAGAATTTTAGGACTTGGCGCGTTTAAATTTTAAATTTTATTTTTGCTTCCGCTGCGTTAGGCGCCTAGAATTCCCAACAGTAAGTACCCAAGGAGTTGTGGGTACCTGAACAATTTCCATTGTTTCTGTAGGTGTGCTTAAGGACCAGTACAAGGAAGGACAAGTGGTTTTTGGACTCTGGGTGTTCAAGACACATGACAGGGAACATGAAGAATTTTCAGTCCATTACCATGAAGGTCTAAGGAAGAGTGACCTTTGGTGACAACAAGAAAGCAAAGATCATTGGTATTGGTAAAGTGCTTTTATCATCTACTTTATCAATTGATGAGGTATATCTTGTTGATGGTCTTAAGCATAATCTACTGAACATAGGTCAACTATGTGACAAGGGACATAAAGTTGTGTTCAACTCAACCAAGTGCACTATCTTTGAGAAGGGAAGTGACATGACCTTGTTTGAAGGAAGCAGAAAGGAGAACATTTACATAATAACCTCTGTTGAAGCAAACCTCTCCTCACATCACTGCCTATCTTCTACAACCGATCAAACATGGCTATGGCACAAAAGATTGGGACACGCAGGCTTGGGAAAGATATCTATGCTATCAAAAGGAAACCTGGTGAATGGCTTGCCCAAGCTGAATTATGTAAGAGATCACATTTGTGAAGCATGTCAACACGAGAAGCAGTAAGGAGTTCCTTTTAGTTGAAGGAACTTGTATCAACATCAAGGCCTCTACAACTCATACATATGGATCTGTTTGGACCAATGAGAACTGAAAGCATTGGTGGAAAATCAGATGGCTATGTGCTAGTAGATGATTACTCGAGGTACACATGGGTTTATTTCCTAGCTAACAAGAGTGATTGTTTTGACTCCTTCAGGACCTTCTATCTACAAGTTCATAATGAGAAAGGGTACCTGATTACAAGCATAAGGAGTGATCATGGTAGAGAATGTGAGAATGTAAAGTTCCAAGAACTCCTCAACAGAAAGGAGTAGCTGAAAGGAAGAACAGATCCTTATTAGAAATGGCAAGGACTATGCTAAGTGCAAACTCTTTGTGAGAACCCTTTGTGAGATTATTCATTGTGACAATTCACCTTTGTGTGTGAACCTAGCTCTTTGTAAGAGAACCCCTTCTATATACTTTTTGGAAGTGTCTGATTCGTTCGTATACCTCCAAGTGGTGATAGGTTACCTACCCTCGGTTGTTGTGAAACCCTATAGTAGTTATCCGTGAGTGGTTGCACTGTAAGAAGAGTTGTTGTGAGGAACCTTATTAGTTACCCGTGAGGACTTGTGGTTTGGGAAACTGTAAAAGTGTGAAACCCTAGTGGTAATCCGTGAGTGGTTGAGTGCCAATTGTAATTTGGTTAGTTTGCCAAAAATAATATAAAATCTCTTAAGCTTATCTATTATTGTTAAGAAGCCTTGTTCGGAAAAAAACTGTTTGAAGGAATTGTTCTGAGGAATTTATATTAGGGGGATTGTTTTGAGAAGCTGTTTTAAGGAACTCTGTTTAAACTCGTTTTTGACTTACAACAAGTTTTTAAATACCAATTCACCCCCCTCTTGGTATAGATCTCTCTTTTTGTCATAGTATTGTTTTAGATTGCTTTCTTGAGTAAATTAAACGAGAGAGAGATCAAAGATATACACAGAAGACCAAACTATTCAATGGTAGTTGTTGGAGATTTCAAAAGTCTTCCAATTCTTAATTTAATATTATTCAATTATAATAGCAAACAAATCTAATTTATTATATTAGTGTTTGATTAAAATAAATTTACTAATACTTATTTTTTATACTATTTATTATTTTTTATGCATATAATATATATATAATTAATTATTAATATTGATTTTATTTATCGATCTAATTTTTTAAATATTCGTCTTCATATTAATATTAGGTAGGGATGACAATCTCAACCCATTACCCACCAACCCAACTATAAAATAAACCAACCCAACCCAACCCATTTAAAAAATGGCTCAAGATGGGTTAGGTCCAAAATTGACCCATTAAAAATTTGGGTTGGGTTGGGTAAAACCCATGGGTTACCCAACCCAACCCAAAATTTATATCAAGTTCTCAAATTTTGGCTAAAATTATAAAATGCTCCCAAACAGTTTCAAAATTTATAAAATAGTCCTTGGATCATAATATTTGAGGACTAAAATGAAAAATATGAAAAAAAAAATTTGGGCCAAAATTTAATTTCAAAAAATATTGGAAAAAGGATAAAATTACAGATTAGTCCTAAATCTAGAAAATAAATGCAATTTAGTCATACAAAACTGTGCATCCAGCGATAGGAAGATGAATTTCACAATTTTTTGCAAAAATTACATAATGCCTCCAAATATTTTTAAAATTTACAAAAATGTCCCTAGATCATGATATTTGAGGACAAAAATGAAAAAATTTAAAAAAAATTGGGGTCAAAACGTAATTTTGAGAAAGTTCGGGCAAAGGTGAAAGTTACAGACCAGTCTGAAATCTAAAAAATAAATACAATTTAATCCTAAATTTGGATAATTTAAAATATTCTCATTAATTAATTCATAAATTAAACAATTAAATAATATAAATATTTTAAAATGAGTTCATGGGTTGGGTTGGGTCAACTCTTAATTTCATGACTCATTTGGCAAATATAAATGGATCATTGACTCATTTATAACCCAACCATTTAAAACCAACCTAACCCAATCATTTGCCACCCCTAATATTAGGCGAACCGACAAGATTACACTAAATCAACAAGGGAGCAAGGATTTTCACCGGCTCCATTGGTCTTCAATTTGCAAATGGGCACTCATTTGATAGGAAATAAAATTCAAAATGGTGTTAGTTTTGCAAGGGAGAAGGTAGAGTGTCCACAAGACTAAAAGTTAAAAAAAATCCCAATTTTAATCATGTCTGTCTTTTTGAATTGGACAAATGATTTTATTTTTGGAATAAAAAAATATCTTTTATTGTGTAACTATATTATTTTTCATAGCAAACTTAGCTTTATCATTGTGTTCAATGATTTATTCCATTGGTAATGATTTTGTCTTGGATGCTTAATGCTACAATAAAAGTGTTCATATATACCTAAAATGTTTTAATTTACTTGATCAATTATAACATCTTTCTATCTTTTAGGTGTATAACAAGCACTTTTAATATTTGATATGATAGTTTGTCTAATTTATTATGAGATAAATTACAAATTTTTTTAGGATAAACATAAATTACAAATTGTTTTATCTTTCAATATGTAGTACAATTTTTTTTTTATCTTAATGACTTACAAATTGTTTTAAATACCTAAAAAGAAAAATAAAACGTTTGAAAACTTTGTTTTATTGTAATTTTCTCATAAACAAAATGAGATAATTTGGTATAATGGTAGGAAAAAGCCTTGAGCTAACACCAATAACACAACACAATCACATGCATTAGCTATATATGGCAAGTTTTCTTTGTGGAATTATAGCTCTACATATAGCCTCCACATAATTAATGTACGTAGCTATTATTCTTTGTTATTCTTTTACTTTCAAAGTTTAAAATAGCTTTTATTTATTTTCTATTTTCATATTATAAAATTGCATTTTATTTTTAAATTTAAAAACAAACCAAAATATGTGCCATCAATTTTTTTTCATTTAAAAAAAAAATTACTTTNTATGTGCCATCAATTTTTTTTTCATTTAAAAAAAAAATACTTTTGAAAAAGAAAATCAATCAAGTCCCAAAAATTATAATTGTCTTTAAAGTTTCTACTTTCCAAATAATTATAATCCTCTTGAAAACTTAGAAGGGAGAGAAGGAAAATGAAGATTTATTTCCAAACAATAAAAGGGAAACCCTCCCATTTCTCATTATTTGTTAATTTTGGTAATGCTTTTGACTTTTTAATTAGTTTGACCAATTTGAGTTTTAAAGTGTGGATTGTGGAATGACAAATTTTAATAAATAAAATGGTTGTGCTGCATAAGTAGCAACTAGGAAGTGAAATCTAAAATGTATTACATTACATCAAGATTTGAATGATACTATCATTTAATTAAATATTCTCTAACTAATTGTGATAGTTTTTAATAAAATAAAGGTTAAAACATTGTTTTGATCTTCAAATTACAGGATACGTTCTATTTTAGTTCTAAAATTATTTTTTATTCTATTTTAATCCTCAAACTTTCACTTTTGTTTTGTTTTGGTTTCAATAATATGATTTTGTCTAATTTTCATTGTTTCTAACCTCGACAATTAACATTGACCATTTTTTTTATATGTATCAAAATAAGTGAATTGACAAAGAGATAGAGTTTTTTTTAGTTTTAATCACAAATTAGAGATAAATTTGAAGTTGATATTTCTTTCAAATAGTGGAATCAACTCACTTATTATGACACATATAAGAGAGAAATAGTCGATATCAGCTATTCAGGTTAGAAATAACAGCATAAACCAGGCGAAATCACATTTCGGGGACCAAAACAAAACAAATGTAAAAGTTTGAAGATCAAAATGGAACAAAAATGAGTTTAGGACTAAAATAGAACTTAACACATAGTTTGTGGACCAAAATAACTATTTGAACTAAAATAAATTAAGTGCTTTAAGGGAACAAACAAATAGTGCAAGAAGTCATTTTTTTAGCCATACTACGTGGAATCAATTCAACTGACACAAGAAAGTTTTAATAACATGAGGGCAAATCAAGTTTTAGCTAGCACATAATGAGTTGTAGATTACCCAAATATGGAATGATCAATTTATTATTAGTAATTCAATATTTTCTATCCTCTCGATTATACCAGCTATTATATCCCATTTAGTTTCTTTTTCTGTTGTTGAGTCGTCTCTGCATTTGTGATCTGAGTGTCCCACATAGCTAATACTAATAGTAACTTAAAATTTAGCTGAAAAGCACACTGAATCATGAACGAAAGAAAGCAGATAAAATAGTATGCTTACAGCAAGACTAATTATATATAGCTAAGGTCCTCTTTTACATATAACTAAAAGCCAATTTGGCATATATTAGTGAAATCCCAATGGATTGATTATGTTTCATACCTTGTACCTCTCCATTTTGGATTCGATGAGAGTCCATGCCATATATATAGCTAAAACTTTGTGTCTTTACTTCATTGGATTTTTTCTCAAGCCCGCTGATTCTATTCTGACATTGGTTGGATAGCAAAGTTGGCTTACATTCCTTCACATCAAAACCAGGTGGAACATCAGCATTATTATCCCTCCTAAGTTTCTCCAGAAAATTCGCAGAGACAACAGTTTCCAAATGTTTAGGAAGAAAACCACAAGATGTTCCATATCCCACAGGATTACTACTACATTTGGGAGCAAAACCGATAGAAAAATCAGCTTCATGATAACTCCTCTTCTTTGAACATCTTGGACTTCTCTTTTTTTGCACAATATTCTTCACATGGTCTTGATGACCCAATACAGAATGTTTCCACCACTCTGCATAACGAGTGGTAACATCTGCCTCAAAAAATCACATCTAATAAATATCTAATTGCGAAAAATGCAAACACACCCTTTCAATTATAGTCTAGCTTTAAATAGCTCCTTCAACTATCAAACTTTACAAATAATCTTCTTCAATTATAGATTAATTGCAAATAACCCCTTTAGCAACTAACTCTTTAAAATTTCACAATCTTTTAAATTTTAACATCTTTGAATTAATTTTATTTGGACATTTTAGTAAATGAAATAACTTTATATAAACAAAATTGATTAATTGAACATGTATAATATGAAATATTATGCGAAAATTATATGTAAAATTAGTGTTATATAAAATTTTGTGAAAGTTCAATACGTTATTTGCTAATTTTTTTTTATAGATTAAAGGGATATTTACAACTAGATTATAGTGAATTAAAGATATTTGCTAGGTTTAATAGTTTAGGAGGTTATTTACAACTACGCCATAGTTGTTTTTTTTTTGGTCTATAACTACGCCATAGTTGAATGAGGTGTATTTGCTAGGTTTGAAAGTTGAGGGGCTATTTTCAATTAGATTATAGTTGAAGGGGATAATTACAATCTTTTTTTATCTAATTGTAATAAAATTTTCCATCAAATTACCGACTCGGCGACTCCAAATAAAGGCTATAGAAAAAATAAGTCTTTATGTTAATTATAATAAAATATAAAATATAGACGGTTTACTTTTTTTTGGCCATATACATAGATTAATTTTGATCAATTTATAAAATAAGTATAAAATCAGGATTAAGATAAAGTTAAAAAAACAAACCTATGAATGATTTAATATACCTTTGGTGTATGAATGATTTAATATACCTTTGGTGAATCATTGATTTGATAGAGATAATCCATGATGTATCATTTTCTCCTTCATCTTCTTTTTCTTTCCCAAAGGCTTCTTCAAATCATATCTCTTCTCAAAACTCATGATATATTTTAAAAATAATGTTAATATTGAATTGCCTGTTGTTATCACACCTATACATCTATATATAGTTGAATAAAATAACGACAACATTGGATCAAATGACATTATTAGCTGGATAATGACATGGATCAAACAACGATATTAGTTAGTTAACGATATGGATCAAACTACGCTATTAGCTAGTAAACGATATGGATCAAATGACGCTATTAGCTAGTCAACGATATGGATCAAACGACGCTATTAGCTAGTCAACGATATATATCAAACAACCATATTAACTAATTAACGACATTGAATTAAACTATAACTTTAGCTAAATAACAATATTCGATCAAACTATGATTTTAGCTAAACAATGATATTGTTTTATTTTATTTTTGTACTATATTTTTTTTCTTAATTTTTAATATTTATGATATTTCTAGATGCTCAACTATCTTAATTGAGGTTTCTATCCACATTTTACAAACAATTTATTCGGATTGAATTACATGTAGATTTCAATGTTTTTATAAAAAATGTTTAATTTTTTCATGTGATTAAAGCCAAATAATAATGAAAACATTCCTCCTTATATCCACCGCAAACGACCCTAAATTTTAATTTTCTACAAAAAAAAGGACTAAAATATTTTTAACAATCACAAGGTTAAAAAAAGTTAAACATAAATGTTTATTTTACTGTTGAGAATTTGGCTGTTTCAACATTCAAATTCTGAAGATCATTGTCCAAATGCAAATTAGAAAAAGGAGTGGTGGAGCCCACATCAATTTATTTTATGGTTGTCCTTCCTTACAATTAGGAGAATGTGAATAATTGAAGGATTTCGGATCCCCAAGAACCGAAACCCGAACCATACAAACTAATGCAGGTAAATACTAAAAACATATTGCGGAACTTACTAACCTGGATGCCACCGCTAATATTTTAGATCTTGCTAGCACCTCTGCTCCACTAAGATTGATCTCCAAATGTTGATCTCCTCATCACGAATTGCACTAAGCGGTGAGACTCTACCTACTAGAGGTAGAGCCATGTTTCCACGACTTATAGCAGAAGGAGAACTCTAGAGATAGATAAAATATTACTATGCGGGTTCTCTCAATATGAGAGCACTCTTTCCAACTCATCGAATCAATTGGCGACTTGATTGATGGGGAATCACTCCTATTTATAGGAGAATGAGAGAACTCCCAAATACTAACTATCCGATTTGGGACTTAAGTAAAGTTGCCCATATTCCAATGGATTAATCCATAACCGAATTGGACTCCCACATGGGCGGATATTGACCCACAAAATCCAACATACTCCCACTCGCACATGGTGGGAGATCCACACTACAAAAAACACGGTGACTAGCGACGGTTATATGCCGACGGTCGATGCAAGCGTCGGCAGAGACATGGAATTGGCTTCTTTACGCACAGTCAGATGAAGCGTCGGTGAAGGCAAGGAGAAGCGTCGACAAGGAATTAAAAGGGCGCTAAACTTTTCCCACCCAGCATTTTCACGATTCCCTCCATTTCAGAGTTTCATTCTCAGTGTTTCATTCTCAGAGCATTTTCGTGAGCGACACCGTGCGAAAATTCCCCAAATTTTCTTGCGACAAGCCGTTATCATTTCAGAGCTTCAGAGCTTCAGAGCATTTTCGTGCGACACCGTGCCATTTCCCCAAGCCGTTATCGTTTCAGAGCTTCAGAGTTTCAGAGTTTCTTCGCGAAAATCCCCAAACCTTAGACAAGTCGTTTCCCCAAATCGATCTTCAGAGCTTCTTCGCGATTATCCCCAAACCTTAGACGTTGTTTCCCCAAATTTCTCTCTCGCGAAAATTTCTTCTGAAGCTGTTATTCGCCCAAGCCTCCATTTCCACAAATCGATCTTCTCCTGCTAATTAATTCGTCTTCTCTTCTCTCAGATTCGACAAAATTGAAGGTAAAATTAACTAAACCATCCTTGATTTTCACTAATCAATTCTTCTTCTGCTAAAATTGAAGGTAAAATTGAAGCTGTTATCGTTTTATATTGTATTTTCATGTCTTATTTGTTAGTTTGACTCCTATACTCACCTAGCTAGCTCGTTACGTTTATGTCTCAGACCACTGCTTCACTGACTTTATGGAATTGGTGTTTAACTGCTTTATTAAATGGAATTGGTGTTTTTGGTTTTGACTTAGCTGATATTTGCAATAGGTTTTTCCCTTCTTGGTGAAAGTTTTTCAGCTTGTAATGGGTCTGATCCTATTGAGGAATAATGTTTCATGAGGAAGCAAAGACAAGGAGGTTGAGATGCTTCTTTATTTAGCAGGCAGAAAATCTAAAAGTTTACTAATCAAACTAGTGTTATTTCTTCAAAGCCCCATTAAATTGACATATCAGTTAGTAACTTAGGATTTGCTTTCTGAAGGTGCTCAGCTTACTTCTAAGTCAGCTAATTTTTTTTTCTTGAAACTGATTCATGCTCCTGATTAACTCAGGAACAAGTTTTGTATACTTTGCTAGGAAATGCATGTTGAGAGATATTTTTGTTGTTTTATGCTTAGTTATGCTGGTCTCCTCCTTTGGTTGATACTTGAAATCATCAATCCTTTGGTTTTTTTTTCTCTGGGACTTGACTGGTGCCATCTCTCATGCAGTTCATTGGGTTATTATCAAAAGGCATCGACAATTGGGGACATGTAAGTATTACTATGCCTTTAATATCTCATGGTCTCACATTTAGTGCTTTTCTTCAATCAAGACATTTTCCCACTTGGTGTATCAACACTCTACAGTTAAAATTTCATATAACACTCCTCATTATATGATCTCCGATCTCGCTTATACATCAGTTTGTACCCTTCCCTGCAATGTTCTATCCCTAATTGATTATCAATTTTCAAATGTTGAAGTCTCAGGGGAGAATAAAAGGGCATGCCCTTTGATCAGTAAACCTTGGATTTATAGCTTTGTAACTTGTGACATTACCCTGTATTACATTATGACATTTTTCGCAGTTTCTTCTTTACTTTAATGAAGTGTAAATAACAGCATATTGCTAAATAAAAGTGTGTATGGGTGTTTGAATATATATATATATATATATGTATATTTTTACTAGAAATATGATGGCCTGATAAAGTTTCATGGTGCCATTTGCCTAATTCACTAATCTAAGTAGTATTTTTTTTTTAAATTTTTGGCACACCTCAATTTTATAATATTGTAAGAATAATAGTTTTATAAAAAATGTGGAGCAAGAGAAGAGAAAGGCATGTGAGATTAGGTGAATGTTAATCAAATAATTGATCACGTGATGGCGAATTCCATAATGATCACCTTCAATTCCATTTTTCTGGCAATGCTTCATAAGCATTTTTCAAAACTTTTATACAATCTTCATCTGACCAATTGTGCAATGTATTCTACAACAAATTCAAATCCACCCATGATTAGTGTGTTATAAGTATTGTTTCCCATGATTAAAATTCTGATTTAGATGAATGAAAATTTAGGCATGTTTTGGGTATGTTTAGTATGTTATAAGTGTTATTTATGATCCAAATTGATTATGGGTTGATTATATATGGCTTTTTGTTATAGGAGACAACTTCTTGTTGCTAGATACTAGAATTTGCTAACTTTTCTTCTCCCTCTGATGCTATCACTATCATATCAAAACCGAGCTAATACGAAATAAATTTTAGCTGGTTCTTAAATTTTTCATGCCCTTTATATATGCTAGCAATATTTAACTGTTTAGTAATAACAACTAAGGTACACAATTTTGACTTGGCTAAAGGAAGAAAAGCTCTAGTGTCTTTGGCTCTTTGCCAATACATAGAGAGTGTGTTTCAAGTTAAGGAAGAGTTCACTTGAGCCTAAATCATATCATGAAAGTCTTGTGTTATAGGTAAACACTGAAAAATGCAAATACTACTATGGAAAATCACTTATAGGTATGTGTTCTGGGGACCTCCACATCAATAGGTAGTAATTAATTAATATCTGATATATATTAATCATACACAAATCAGACTGATGATGATGAGCATTGTCTATATATGATCTTAGTTGATCTTACTGATAACTTGTAGTATACTTGGTGCAAAATATATGTGCGTTTCTGGATGTTTATTTTTCTAGTAAGCAAATAGGTAACAACCAAAAGATTAGCAGTTTTTGCTCTTGTTTTTTGTCTGTTTATTATAATTTACTTGTTTTGGTTTTAGAAGTTATCCTTCAAGTTTTCATTTGTTCAGAAACATGCACTTGTTTGTTTCTGATCTTCTGTCTCTAATCTACTTCTGTGTGTAATAATATATGGTACATATATGAAATTTGGGCTATATATATGCTGGGATTCATAAGATAAGCACGCATGCATACTCGATCAATTGTGAGAAACTCATATATTTAATTTCTGTCGGGTTTTGCCTTTTATAATTAATTAGTTCATGTAAAAAAAATATGGTAGAGTTGCTCTGTGATATTGGTATATATTGAACTCTAGCTAGCTGATCATCTTAGATGCAATTGAATGTTTGAAAGGCAATGATGTGTATGTGAGTTAAGCTATCTTGCTTTAGGAAGCTTGAGAAATTTCTATATATGTAGGCTTAATTTGTTCCTTTAGATTATATAGTGTACGTGTCCATTGCACCTAGTTAAAATCATATTGTACACCGGCCAATCAAATAGGAGTGAGAAATTAGAATATATAGTACTAGTTTGTTGGTAGTGTTTAGGTGAAGTTGTTTTGCCTGATTTAATTTTGCCAGTTTGTGTTTTGTTCCTTCCCTCACCCAAACACATAGGATTCTTAAATCTTAATCTGCCTTTACCACCTAATAATCTTAGATGTTGTGTGTGTTTTTTTCTCTATAACCATTAGCTTTTATTTGAAATCGGATCCTCTAAAGTTGGCTACCTTTACCTTGCTTCTATATTCTCTGTTCTTCAGTTGGCTGCCTCTAAAGTTGCTATGTGCACTATTTTAACTCTGAATTTATGTTGCTATGTGCACTATGTTCTTTGTGGTTTCAGGTGCTTATTATCTTGTGTTGTTACTCAGAGTGACAAGGAGGTGACGTCTGAACTTGTCGTAAAAGGCTTGTCAATACAAGAGAACAAATACCCCAACTTTGACAAAGGTACTTACATTAACCATTAACCATACTTTTACATAGTAAAACCAATGCATCACTTGATCCATTTGTTACTTGAAATAATGAATCCCCACATTATGCAATTAAACATCATAACTTTTCTTCTAGTACTTTATGTTGATTCAATGGTGTATTATATTTACTTCAATTCTTACTTTTCATACCGTCTTGTTTTTCGTTGATGTTTTAGCTTTAGATGGGTATTTCGAAAAAGCTTTTTGTTTTTGATCTACCTTGTATTTCTAAAAAACTTATAATAGCAAAATTTACACTAAAAAAATATTAATTTTATTACTATTAAATGTAAGAATGAGTGATTATATATTTTGATCAATGTATTTTGAAGCTAATGTATAGGGGTGATCATGGATAGAAGTTGGATTAGTAAGCCAAGGCATTCACGTCAGTATGTTGATGGGGTAGAAAGTTTTCTCGATTTTGCTTTCTCTAGACCTCATGTGGGAAATATTGTGAAATGCCCATGTCTCTCGTGTTGTTTCAAAAAATGTTTTACAAGAGATGTCATGTATGATCACCTAATATGCAATGGGTTTCCTTTGGGATACACTACTTGGCTTAGACATGGGGAACGTATACAGGAAGATACTCTCATTAGCCCAATAGTCCAACAAGGAGAGCAAGTAGGAGGGGATATGCAAGATTTATTAAATGAGGCCTTTGGAGTCTTTAGAGAAAGAGGCATTGATGAATTGTGTACATCCAATGACCCATCTAATGAAATGTGTGGTGATCCTACTAGTGGGCCTAATGTAGAAATGCTCAAGTTCAATGAGTTAGTCAATGAGGAAAACCAAGAATTATATGAAGGTTGCACAAAGTACTCAAAGCTTTCATTTTTGGTTAAACTTTATCACATTAAGTGTTTATGTTGGGTGACTGATAAAGCTATGGATTTAATTCTAGAATTATTGATAGATGCATTTGAAAATGCAAGGCTTCCAAAATCCTTTTATGAGGCCAAAAAGACCATAAACAAGTTAGGTCTTAATTACAAAACTATTCATGCTTGTCCAAATGATTGTATGCTATATTGGGGAGATGATGTGGATCGCAGCGAATGCAAGACTTGTAATACTTCTAGGTGGAAAAAAGAAGCTAATAGTGATGAATCTGGTGGTAAAAAGAAACGTAAAAAAAAAACCTGCTAAGGTTTTACGCTACTTTCCACTTACTCCTAGATTGCAACGACTATTCATGTCATCAAAATTAGCTGAACATATGAAGTGGCATGTTACAGAAAAGAATCCCGATGGCCTTCTTAGACATCCTAGAGATGGTTAAGCATGGAAGTCATTTGATTCTGATAACCCTGAGTTTGCTCAAGAACCTAGAAATGTTAGACTTGGGTTTGGCAACTGATGGGTTTAATCCATTTGGAACAATGAGCACTAAGTATAGTATTTGGCCTGTTTTGTTGGTTCCATATAATTTTTCACCATGGATGTGTATGAAACAAACATCTTTCATGTTGTCTATGATTATACCTGGAAAGAAAATGCCTGGAAACAACATTGATATTTATTTACAGCCATTGGTTAAAGAGTTGCATGATTTATGGGTTGATGGCATTGATACATATGATTCTTCAAGTAACCAAATGTTCAAAATGCGAGCAGCATTGTTATAGACCATAAGTGATTTCCCGGGTTTAGGTAACCTTTCTGGATGGAATACCTATGGTGGTTATGCTTGTCCTGTATGCAATATCGACCAAAAGTCTGTTAGACTTCGACATGGTCAAAAATCGTGTTTCTTAGGTCATCGGAGATTTTTACCATCTGTACACCCATATAGGGACAATGCAATTCGTTTTGATGGCACTATTGAAACACGATGTCCTTCAATTCCACCAACTGGGGCTAAGATACTTGAACAAACCAAAAACATCAATATAACATTTGGTAAGATACCTATTTCAACTTCAGGAAGCAAAAGGCCACGTAAGGAAAATGTTGATGTGGTAGAAAAGCAATGGAGAAAGAGAAGTATATTTTTTGAGCTGCCATATTGGGTGAATAACAAGTTGAGACATAATTTAGATGTCATGCACATTGAAAAAAATGTGACTGATAATGTCTTATATACGTTGTTGAATGAGGTTGGAAGGTCAAAAGACAATTTAAGTGCTCGAAAAGATTTGCAAGCTTTGGGAATAAGACCTGAATTATGGCCGGATGCGAATGGTAAATATAAACTTGCATGTTTTGCCATGACCAATGCACAGAAGGATATTTTCTTAAAGACATTAGCGGAGGTGACAGTGCCAGATGGTTATTCATCAAACATTTCCTCTTGTGTTGAGACAGATAAACGTAAAATCTCCGGTTTGAAAAGTCATGATTCTCATGTACTTCTTGAACAGTTACTTCCTGTAGCATTAAGAAATGCACAAATTGATTCAAATGTCACAGCAGTTGTGATTGAATTATGTGTATTCTTTCGCAAATTGTGTTCTCATGTGTTGGACATTGAAGAACTTGACAAACTTCAAGAGAGGATAGTAGTTACACTTTGTCAAATGGAAATGTTATTTCCACCATCTTTCTTTACCGTCATGGTTCATTTGGTGGTTCATTTGACAAATGAAGCGAAACTTGGAGGACCTGTACATTATCGATGGATGTATCCTATAGAACGATATTTCCTCAATTCTTATTTCTACCAATTCTTATGATCTTATCGAGTACTTTGTTTATTCTAACTTCAGTAATGATACTAGGTACCTTGGACATTGCAAGTCTTATGTCAGAAATAAGGCTCAACCTGAAGGTTCAATTGCTGAAAGCTATCTTGCTGAAGTGATTCTGACCTTTTGTTCAAGATATCAAATGACATAGAGAGAAGGTTTAATAGGCCAAGCCGCAATGATGACAATTTTAGTCATGAGAGTTCTAAAAAAGGCCTGTTTCCACTAATTGGTCGTTCTGTAGGAGGTATATCAGATTTTGAACTAACTCCTATTGAAAAGTTGCAAGCACATCGTTGTGTCTTATTCAATTGTAATGCAATTGAAGACCTTGTTCAGTAAGTGTTAAAATTTTAGCATTCTTCTTTTTCATTTTATTATTCTCAATATTGGATAATAATAATAATAATAACAATAATAATGTGTAGAATATATAGAGGTGAAGTGAAATCCAGCCTTCGTCGTCAAACTAAATCTGCAGTGAAAATTGATAGACATGTAACCAAGAATTTTGCCACTTGGTTAAGACGTTATGTAAGTTTGATTCCTTTTCTTTTTTGATGTTGGAATTAGTTAATTTGCCAAAGTAGTTAATATTTATTCTTGATTGCTATAGATTGACAAGAACGAGAATGCTGATATTCCAGATGATGTTAAAGTACTTGCCCGAGGCCATTTCAGAGTTGAATTGAATTACTATGGTCATTTCAGAGTTGTTCTTTTCAAATGTCAATGGGCTAACCCTAATGGGATTACACAAGATGAGTTTAAGTTTAACTTGGTCAATTTTTCTCGATTGATCCACACCGGTAATCTTGAGGATGATGAACCTTACATTTTGGCTTCCCATGCTAGAATGGTGTTTTATGTTGATGACAAAAGAAGAAGTCAACCATGTAAGGTAGCAATACATGTAAAGCCTAGAGACCTATATGAAATGGGTGATGAATTGGACCAAGATGAAGCTGAAAATGGTCTATTTGATCGACGATTGGCGCAAGAAATAGCTAATGTGTTTCCTAATAATATTGACACCTTGCAATTGTTAAGAGGCGATGGAGAAATTTTTCCTGACCAAGGGTCTACCAGTCGTGTTGTGAGACCTACCAATCTTGATGAGGGACATGGCAATCTTGATGAGAGACCTACCAATCCTGATGAGAGACCTACCAATCTTGATGAGAGACCTACCAATCTTGATGTTGAGTTAATTGACTTAGTGCTTTAGTTTTAACTAAGATGTTATTTTATTTCTAATTTTGTATTTGTTTTATAGGAGACGGAACGAGGCGGTGAAAAGGTGGGTCGTGCGGAAGTTTATATAAATGCTCAAAAGAGAAAAGATGGGAGCTATGCGAACGATGAGACACGAGCAATAGTGGTAAGGGCTAAATCATATGCTTTTGGAAGAGCAATTTAACTTTGCAACTATGAATTGGAAATATATATTATAATAAACATGTTGAGACTAATTAATATGACTAAACTTAGACATCTGTCATATCTTTGAGTCAATCATAATATGGCCATTTCCATGAAGGGTCGACTCAGTTTGTGGTTTAGGTTTGAAGCAATGATAGTCTACAATCTCTAAATTGTGAGTCTCATTAGCAGAAATTTTGGCTCAGGTTTAAAAATTTAAGTGGTCATTTTAGCACTTTTAAGCCATATTTGGATTTGTGCAAGTTTATGTTTTTGTGGCTGAAGTTCTAAGGGTTCTTAATAATTGGACACTTTCAAAGCACTATTGATGTTTATAAAAAGTCTAATTTTGTTGCTGGACACTGGACAGTACAAGAACAAGTACTTACTGTTTGTGAATTGATACTGGACTTTTTTGGTTACTGTCAACTTATCGTAGCATCCTATATATCTTGTTTTCGTGTTAATGATGCTTTTCCCTTATAGCTGGTCCTTTTGGGGATGTCCTAATATGTTCTAGCCTCCTATATAGCATAATATTGATGGCTAGATATTTGGGTGTGATTTTTGTGTCTTTCTTAACGATGACTCTTATTTTGTTTTTTTATTAAGGTTTGAGGCTGGATTGCAATGTATGTCATCTCTTTTTTGTAGTTTTTTTAAAGTGGCTTCAGTTATGTTTTTGTGGATAAATTTTAGGCATTTTTTATTTTAGTATTGTTGTTAGTGCATTGACAGATTGGAGAGCTATAGAGTCAAATTTTAGGCATTCTTGTAGGACATATTCGACTATATGCATGCCTTAAAAGAATGCCATAGCACAATAAAATCTGTTTTCTATTCTTAAGTTTTATATGCATAACTAGCAAGGCAGTGAAATCCCACAATTCCCTGATTTAGTTTGTATGATAATTTAATGTTAACAGATAACAATTTTTAGACATTATATATTCACCTACAGATTATATCCCCTAAAATGGTTGGTCTCATGATGCCCTTCAATTGGTTACTGTCAACTTATCGTAGCATCCTATATATCTTGTTTTCGTGTAGTGTGATTTGTTTGTGCCTTTGTGGGATATAAATCTTGTAGTGTTGTTTTGTTTTACAGGCATGTTGCTTATTTTTCTGGATTGTTACATTTTGGGTGCATGTAGTAGAGTAAGGCTTTGGTCTATGAAGACATTTTTTTAACATTACAATTTCTTTTTAGGAAAAAATTGAAGAGAAGCTTGCTGAACAACAATCTCAACCATCATACACTCCTATAGTTTCATCAAATGATGCACTTGGTCAAGTTCTTGGAAAAGAACATTCTGGAAGAGTGCGTGGTTTGGGAACGGGGCCATGTCCTTCAAAAGTTTTCCGTTTCCATAACTCAAGTTTTGGTATTGGTGAAACTTCAAATAATGCTTCTATGAGATCTGAGTTAGCTTCAATGCAACAAAAGCTTGAAATATTAGAAGCTGAGAGAGCTCGTGAACAAGCTGAGAGAGCTCTTGAGCAAGCTGAGAGAGCTCGTGAGCAAGCTGAGAGAGAAGCTGAGAAAGCTCGTGAGCAAGCTTAGAGAGAAGCTGAGCAAATTGAAAGAGCTCGTGAGCAAGCTCGAACAGATGGCATACTTAAGTATCTAGTTGAGAATATGGGACTTAAGATTCCTTCCTCGCTTCTTGGTCTAGTAAGTATTTATCTTTTCAATGATTGATATGCTATAGTAATTTTATATATATATATATATATATTTATGTATTCTTACAATTTTTCAAATTTTTTTACAGCCACCTGATCTAGGCAGCACAGAAGCATCACCAAGAGAAAATAGACCATCATCTGGAGCTAGTCATGACCCGTCGCCACAGTGAACATATAATATTTTGAAATCACTTTGATATTTAATTGTTAGGATGATTATGCATATACGTTTGTGATGTTGTTAGGATGACGCTTTGCCATATATATATGTTATGACTTTTGTAATGTTTTAATTTTAATAACATAAATTTGGTATTTTATGAAATTTTCAAGATTGTTGTCAATTTATCTTTTGTAATGTTGATTTTAATTTAAAATTAATTTTAGGTTAATTTTAATTTTAATTTTATTGGAATTTATAAAAAAAAATGAAGAATATTTCTAGCGACAGTTATAAGCGTCGCTAGATATGATTGAGGAGAGCGAATAACGACGGTTATAAGTGTCGCTAGATATGATTGGGGAGAGCAAAATCCGACTTGTTTTAACGACGGTTATAAGCGTCGCTAGATGCCGACGGTTATAAGCGTCGCTAAATCAAGTTGGGAGAGCAGAATTTACCTTGTTTTAGTGATGCTTATAACAGTCGGCATCTAGCGACACTTATAACCGTCGCCAAATAAGCTTAGGGAGAGCGAATTTGGCTGAGTCTAGCGACGGTCACAACCGTCGCTAAGTTTTATCTAGCGACGGTTATCCCTACGGTTGATTAAACCGTCGCTAAAAGGCTCCCGACACTGTATTTAACGATGGTTTTGCCAACCGTCGCTAGATCTCTGCCGACGGTCATAACCGTCGCTAAACCCGACTCTAAACCGTTGCTAAATGCCGGTTTTTTGGTAGTGCCATGACATTCCTTATCACAAAAGGAATGCTATAACTCTCAATCTCTTGTCGTTTTGTTTCATACTCCGTGTCAGTCGTGACTGCTTGACACGATATGTGGGAGCCTTATTCTAGAAGCTTTTTAGGCCCAATAATAAGTGATGCTACAACCCGAAAGGTGTAATGATGTTGAGAAATCACAGAGGGAGCGTAGCGAAAGGAAAAATAAAAAAAACACTTGATTTAAATATGCTAACTCTGTGATTCCTTCCAGGATCCACTAATTATGTTTATACCAGGAAAGTAAAGATGTTTACCTATTTTCAATTGGTGACTTATCGTGTTTGCGAATTTGAGAAGTCCACTCCGAGTTTCCTTCCTCTACCGGTGATCCACACGAGCAGTTTGGCAGATGCCTAGGTGCTAGCCTCCTTCACTTCTTCCCAAGTGAATACGGGAACTCTATCTATGATTCTTGAATAATCAAGAACTGTTCTTGATCCTCAAGATTGATTGGGATGTACTAATATTATCAGGTGCAGGTCTAACTCTCTTTCTTCAAGAAAATCGACTCACTCTCACAATATTAGGACTTGGCGAATTTTTACTCTCTATGGGGCACTAGGCGAATTCTTAGTCTTACCAAGAATTGTTGTGTGTTTTGTTGTGTTTGTGCTAGGCGCCTAGGCCCGATTTATAGTCTTCTCATTCCTAATCTTAGGGAATCCTAATCCAATTAATAAATCTCTAAGATATTGGATATCTTGAAATATCTCAATATATCTTTTGATTTATAATATTAAACTTAATATTATAATTCAAAAATCAATAGGTGACAATTTAAATTTGAGACTCAAAATCAAATCTTGAGATCAAATCTTCATTGCTCAAATCCTATTGGTTGGATTGAGTCATGAGGAATTGATTTTATAATTTAAATATTACTTTAATATTATTTATTATAAAAATCGAATTTGCCTATCTTTTAAACTCAAAGTGCAAGATCAAATCTTGCACCCCAAGAAACAAGCTAGGCGCCTTCCTCATGTGTCCTTGGAGGAATTCTATAGCAACCCAACCTCCTAGGTAGTTATAACTAATTCCTAACAATTTTGAATAAAAATATTACTTTAATATCTTTTAATTCAAATCCCATATCTTTTCAAAAGATATTCTTCTTATCTTTATTTAATTAATAAAACATTTTCATTAATAAAATTAAGATAATAGAGGCGCCACCCTCATCTCTTGTTTCCCTAATATTGGTGAATTTAATAAATCAATAATTTCCTAACTTTTAGGAAACTTATTTAATTTATTATTCCCTAATATTTTAAACAAGAATTTAATTGTAAACTATTTAACAATTAATTTATATTTAAATTTGTCCAACAAATTTAAATACTATAATCATAGATATTTATCTAAGACAAGATTTAATGTCCTAAGACATTTAACTATGTCTTAAATTGTGTCACCAAAGTGACTCACGAATTAACCCTAATTCGTGTCCCAAAATTAGCATCTTGATCCTGCTCATGTGTGACCCAGCAGGCCTCACGTGAAGTTGGCAGCAAGTCATCTTATGACTCACAAGTCGAGAGCGGACTCTAGCAAGCCATCACGACTACCCAAAACACGCGAGTTATCGCTTTAACGTTTTTAACGATTTAACCTAAATACCACCTTGTCATAATTCCTATTGTCTCACGATATTTTGGTCATGGATCAGGCACGGGAATGTCATCCATAATCCAAACCATAACTTTCTCGATTTCCTGAGTTAGTCCCAATTCCCAGCGTGGCCACGCATTTCTTGGACAGACTCATCGAGGGCGCCAGTTTAAATATCTCTCATCTTAATGAGGGACAAAATCCCATCTTGGTCAACCACATTTCTTTGCACAGTAATCAACCAAACCCGTACCTAGCCTGTATGGCTACCCTGCTACGGGTAACGTTGGACTAGGCCAAAGTTTGACAACTACAATGCCGGAATAGTCAAGACCTCAGGTCTAAGGCTATCGTGAAAGGTGTACAGGGGAGGCTCGCTTATGACTAAACCCATGCAGGACTCTCCGGGTCGGTCCAGCAATTTGTAACCCTTACAAAATTGCATCATGACTCTCGAGAAGCATCTAGTGCATGTATCTCTATACACCGAGGTCATGCTGGTCTTAGTTCATTTACGTTCCCACGTGAATGATCGACCAGGGACAGTTTTAAGATTAGTTATCATATAATTAATCAAGGATGCTATCATAGTAAACATGCTAATAATATGATAACAACATAATTTATCCCCATAAATTAATCAATATGTTCAAAACATATACATAAAATGATTGGCCCTAGGGCACAATCTCCATCACTTGTCTCATCCAAAATAAAGTGACATGGTTCCCTAGAAATGTTCATATACATGGCTAGCCCAAACCCTCTAAGTCTAATATAAGACTAGGACTTTAGCCACACTCAATTGTGATAGGAATCCACATCCATGAGATCCTCCAAATGGATCACATAATGGGTCGACCTCAGGATACTACCACACATGTATATGTCAACAAAGTTTTCCTTTCGCCCTCTTATCAATTAGATTAAAGATAGTTGTTTTCCTGAATGTCTCCAATTAGGCCGTATTTTGCCATAACCTTTTAGAAAGACATCAAAGTAGCATGCACTACCTTCTCTCTTCATGACAGAGTCAAAGTACATAAGGGTGTCTTCTTGAAAGGACTAACGCATCCTTTCAGGGACTCACACAATATTGAAGGAGGGATTGATTCACATGCTTCCCTCTGCAGTTCTTAAAGCTAATGTGGTATGAAACACATGTTGTGGTGTTCTCGAGCGTATGCCGATTTAGATCATTCATCTTTACACCACACAGACCCTAGTCCAAATTCACCTAGAATCTGACTTGAGATTGCTACCACGCTTCGCTCGCTTCTTATAATGCCAAGCGGAGCACTCACGTCTGGCTACAAGCATTATGAATAGCGAGAATTCATAATTCGATTGTAAGACTTTCTCATCATCCTAGTACACTTACTAAGGCGACTTTACAATTCTTTATTTGGTGTTTTCCTATCCAACACTAAGCGCTTTTCAACTGCCTCTGGATATTCACACTTTATCCAACCATGGTGTTGAGGAAAAATATTCAAGTCTCATCTTGGCCCACACCACTTGTGTATCCAACCATGGTATATGTTAAATATTGTTTTTGTTTTTTTATCTTTCTCTGCATTGAGGACAATGCAAGCTTTAAGTGTGGGGCAGTGTAAAACCTATGTGTTTACTTTAAAATCACTTTGTTTATTATTTTCTTCTGTTCTTGTTCTGACACATTGGGGACAATGCTACGTTCAAGTGTGGGGGATTGGTAAACTCTGCTAGTTTACACTTTTTGCACCTGCCAAAAATTGTTATGGTTTTACAGGCACAATTTTTCATAGACGAATTTTTCACATAGCACATACACCCGTATTGATGGTTAGGTAGTAAATAATTTTCTTCTAGCTATTTCTTGAATTTGATCACCTCAATTGATAGTTTAGCATAAAATTTTTCCTACCCATAACAATTATTATTTTCTCCATCATGGCGTTATGATCATTGAACTTGTTCTTTTATTATTGTCTTTTGGCTTAGCCAAAGTAATTAGAAACCCTATATGCATCCGAGATTAAGCGATAATTTTCTTAAGTTCACTTCTTTGATTTCATTATGTTTTTCCACATTAATTGTTGAATTTTCGAAAGTGAAGTTTTTATGCTTGATAAGTCCTCTAGATTTTCTATGATCAACTTTGAGTGCCATAACCTTGTTGGAAGTTTAAGCCAAAATATTTTCGATCTTTTGAGTGACATTTTAGTCCTTTAGCTGGATTTTCTCTAGAACTTGTTTTAATTCTTTGTTAAAGCTTTATGTGTTTAAATATCCTTAATATGATAGAGGCATTTGTTTCTTCACCCTTTTATCCCAAACACAAGCCATAAACACATTATCCCTTGTTAGCCCCTTTGAGCCTTCTTTAGGTGTTTTCAATATGACTATGAGGATTTCTTTTAGTAGAAGTTTTTTTCCATAATCCTCGTTTTTTGCTTTCATCCCTCTGAGGGTTGGGTTTGCCAGTTATAGTCAGAAAAAAAAAAGTATCTTGCGAAATAAAAAGAAAAGAAAAATCAAAAGAAAAGCAAGAGAAAAAGATTGGCCAATCAAAAGAGAAGAGTCTTGTGCCTATTGACTCTTAGTAAAATATATGTATGTGAGTGATCAGCCCAAATATGAACATATTATTTGGCCTTCTTTTCATGTATTTAAACTAATAATATATTATAATTAGACCAATTAATATGCTAAGGGCTGCACCAAGGTATGGCATAATAAAGTGGATAAAATAGGTTAATTAGCGTTTATTTATTGTACTTTATAAATAGGTGTTACTTAATGGTTTATTTAGTGTTTCAGATATCCAAACAAGGCCAAGCCAAGAGGGAAACATCTAGAACCAACGAGAAGATCACGATAGACACAAGATATTTTTGTGCCGTTGGATGAGTCGCCGACGCAATGGTGGTAATTCCTGTGGCGCACGTATCTGAAAAGAGTATGACGTTAGCACGTAAGCTTCAGCGCAATTTTAGGCTGAGCCGTCACTTGGCCAATGGCCCAAGTGAGAAGTCTCGCGGCACACGCAACTTAGTGATTAAAAGATATGATTTGGATGGCTAGGATTCAAGATATGAAGATACAGCGAAGATATTCCGGATATTTCGCTGTGCCTCCGTGTTGGGCCGCCGGCACGCGCAACGGCCTAAGCGCAAATCAATTCCACTTCTTGCGGACCAAGCATACTACTCATGCCTATAAATAGAGCTCGTCATTCCACGCTCAAAGTCGCTCATTCCAGGTCCAGTAGATAAATAGTTTAGAATAGTTAGAGTTCTCTGCTCAGAGCATGACTAACTAATTAGGTAGATACTTGAGGAACGCCTCAAGGATGTGGCTTGAGCTCACCACGTTTTCATTGTAGAGTCCAGATGTTGATGTTGCATTTATGAGGTATTCTCAACTCCTTCATGGTAATTGTTGAAGTTGTTTATATATTAGATTGATAGATCAATACTTTATTAGGGATAATTGTTGGTATTCTTGGACTCTATCTCTTTTACAATTAATAAAGGTTGCTCTTTCAACATGTTATTTACATGGTTGGTTTACTAAAGGGTGTTCTATCTATCTTAGAAATATAATTAGAATTATTCTTTATTGCTTATATTTGATTATTGTTCCCATGTGGCAATAATTGTGATTGCCCTAAAGAGCCTTGACAAATGCTCATAACCCCAGTGTTGGTTGAGTGATCGATCCTAATCTTATATCTTTCACCATTGCTTGATTGATTGTGTTTGAGTCCAAATACATCATTTAACTCGACTAAGTAAATGCACATTAATTATCTATTATCTATCTTGAACGAACTATGATAGTCCATCTCTAGGGTTTTCTCTCAAGTACTGTTTTCATATTCATATTAATTAGTGACAACTTTTATAACCAAACTTATAAACTACAACCTTCATCACAATTCTCTTAGCCTCATCACGTTGAATTCCGCGTGAGATTCGACCTTGGGTTAGCATCTATACTATATTCTAATAAATATAGTTATACGTGCGAGGCTCGATTATAATTAAATTTGGCTCGCTTGACACCTTACGACGGGTGTCCGACTAGTGAGCTTCAATTAGACTGGCAATTTCCTTTGGAAAAGAGGATGAAAATTTAATAAGGTATTGGTTTTCAAGTATACTAAATTAAACCTTGAATATCAACATTAAACACCAAAATTCTCTTCTTTTTCACACACTTATTCTATATGGCCCTTTTCCCATTCATTACAACCCTATTAAAGACCTCTTGATTTTGGATGATTTAACACTTGTGGTGGAGACCTTGAGGATTTTTACAAGCCTATGGTAGAAAATTTTGTCTAATTGAGAATCGAGAGAAATAATATCCAATATCTGGAGTTTAGAGAGATAAAGTTCTAGTTGATCGGCTGAGAGTCTATTTGAGTTGTCTTGCATAGTCATTCACTTTTCTGGCTCTTCAATTATAATGAAACTCATGGTGAGGTTGAACCTGTGTACTTGACAAGGTCATCCTTAACTCCCTTGCATTTTTCTTTTCTTCTACTTCGTAGCTTTGCTCAGGAGTGCAAAGTCTAAGTGTGGGGGATTTGATCAGCCCAAATATTGACGTGTTATTTGGTCTTCTTTTTACATGTTTATAATAATAATTTATTTCAAATAGACCAATTAATATTTTAAGGGCTGCACCAAGGTATGACATAATAAAGTGGATTAATATATTATTTAGCATTTATTTAATGGGTTGTTCAGTGTTTCAGATATCCAAATAGGGCGTAACCAAAGGGGATTTAATTATAATTAACGAGAAAATAATAAAAAGCCCAAAATTCACTTGTGTCGTGGCCTGGGCCGCCGGCACAAGTGACGGCACACGCTTCTGAGTCAGCATGACGTCACCAGATAAGCTTCAGCGTAAAATTAGGAGGTGTCGTTGCCCGTGCCGCCAGCATTTCCTACGGCACACGCAAAGACGCGGTCTAGGGTAAGATTTTGACGCCCAGAATTCAAGATAACGAGATGCCATTGGAATATTCGGCGAACAATGCAGTGTCGCCAGCCCAACCCGTGGCCCAAGTCCATTTTCTTTGCTATAAATAGAGCTCGTCATTCCACCCCTCAGAGCATCAATTTAGAATAGGAAAGCAGTTGAAGAGTGGCAGCAACCATCAAGAGGTCTCTGACTGCGCCTGTCGTAAAGCGCACTAAAAAGACTGGTTAGATATTTAGTATAATGATACTCGCCGGTTGGTATTCTCTTAGGGACTCTCGTATGTGGAGTTTAATCGATTCCAAGAAGCCAGAACTAAAGAAAATGCAATAAAACTATACAATAAACTTATCAAAATTGGTTTGTAAAATGTTTGTTTGAAGGACTAAAATAACTAAGGACTAAAATATCAAAATGGTAATCAAAATAAACTAAACTTGGAAAGGTCAAATGGAGAAAACACTCGGAGTAATGGATGGATTTGGCTCTCATTGCACACAAAATGATATCGGGAGTTTTGTAAACAGGGACTAAATTGAAATGCCATGAAAACTCAGAAAAGTTCAAATAACTTAGTCAATTAGTTCTCAAACAGGCTTCTAATCAATCAAATTAATCAAACCACAATCAAATTAGTCACAATTCCTTGAACTAATTAAATCAACAAACATACATTCATCAACTAAGATAAATCACACAATTATCACAAACTGATATAGCTAAACAACATAGAGTATCAAATTAATAACTCAAAGTGTGATAAAATCAGTCCAAGCTCAAGAAATATCAACTAAATCATCTATTACATAAGAATTTCTACAATGTCTACCAACAAAAGTTAAACCCTAAGATGAAAAGATGAGAAAGTGTAGAGAAAACTCCCTAAGACGATGAAATCGATGCTCAAGCTGTTGGAGATTGTGCCCTAGGGCCAATCATTTTATAGATATGTTGTGAACATATCAATTAATTTATGGAGATAAATTAATGGTTATCATATTATTAGCATGTTTACTATGATAACAGTCCATGATTAATTATAAGATAATTAATCTAAATCTGTCCCTAGTCGCTCATTCAAGTGGGAACTTGAAATGAACTAAGACCAGCATGACCTCGGTGCATAGGGATGCACGCACTAGATGCTGGAACGAGAGTCATGGTGCAATTACGTAAGGGGTTACGAGTTGCTGGACTGACCTGGAGAGTCCTGCATGGGTTTAGTCATCAGCTTGCCTCTCTTGTACGCCTGTCACGACGCCTTAGACCTGAGGTCATCATTATTCCGGCGTTGCAGTTGTCAGACTTTGGCTTAGTCTAACGTTGCCCGTAGCAGGGTAGCCATAAGGGCTAAGTACGGGTTTGGTTGATTGCCGTGCTGAGGAATGTGGACTGACCAAAATTGGGATTTTGTTCCCCATTAAATTGGGAGATATCTTACTGGCGCCCTCGATGAGTCTGTCCAGGAAAATGCGTGGCCACGCTAGTAAATGGGACTTACTCAAGGAAATCGAGAAAGTAAAGGTTTGGATCATGGATGACTTTCCCGTGCCTGATCCATGACCAAGATATCGCAGAACAATAGGGTCGGTGCCTAGGAGGTACGAAGGTTAAAATCGGTTTTGGTAACAAACGATCACTCACGTGTTTTGGGTAGTCGCGATGGCTTGCTAGAGTCCGCTCACGACTTGTAGGACATAGGGATGACCTACTGCCAACTTCACGTGGGGCCTGCTGGGTCACACACGAGCAGGATTAGAACACACTTTATAAGGGACACGAATTAGGGTAATTCGTGGGTCACTCCGTGGCCTAATTTAAGACACAGAGGAAATGTCTGGGACATTATGTCTTGTCTTAAATTTTCTACAGTTTAAATAATTGTTAAATGATTAATAGAGATTAATTATTTACAATTTAAATATTAGGAATAATAAATCAAATAATTCCTAAAAGTTAGGAGATTATTGATTTATAAAATTCCCTAATATTGGCATAGAGGGTGGCGCCTCATTTTAAGGTGATTTAATTAATAAAATTGTTTTATTAATTTAAGTCATGAGTTTGAATTTGAATTTGAAATTCAAGATTTGAATTAAGATATTGGGGTAATATTTTAATTCAATAAAGAATTTAAATTCAGAATTCAAAATTTGAATTAAATATATTATGGTGATATTTTAATTCAAAAACATTGGGATAAAATAAATTGGTATGACTTCCTAAAAGTTAGGAGTCATTTTTGATTTATAAAATTCCTTAAAATTGAAGGCATATGGCGCATGGCATCTTGTGGGACCCAAGGGAGATTTGATCTTCCATTTGATTCTCCAAGATAGCAATTTGAATTTGAATTAAAATATTATGGTAATATTTTAATTAGATATTCAAGTCATAAAATATGATATTATTGTAATATCATGATTTTATAATTATAAAAATTACCATAATTTTGGTAATTATATAGGCTAAGTCGCCTAGCCCATAAAAAACACACTTGAAACCCTAATTCATTGAGCATTCATCTTCCTCCTTGTTGAGAGAGAGAGAAACTCGCCTTCCTCCTTGTAGAGAGAGAAGATTCGACTTTTCTCCTAGAGAGAGAAGATTCGACTTTTCTCCTAAGAGTTAGAGAGAGAAAGTCGATTTAGGGTTTGGGAGAAGAAGAACAAAAGGAGTTTTCTGGCTATCTTCTCCATTGTTGCGCAACCTAGCCTAAATTCAGAGAAGGAGTTCCTGAGTTCAACAGCTGTAGATTCAATCCCAGTTTCTTTGGAGAAAGAAACAAGGAGGCTAGCACCTCGTGTTCGGGAAACTGTTCGTGTGGATTACCGGTGGAGGAAGGACTTGGAAACGGACTTCTAAACTCGCCAAGTTGAACCATCCGATTGAAAGCTTGAGGTATAACACTTTTCGTATCTGGTTTTAAATTCAACTAGTGGATCTCAGGGTGGGTTTTCCTGGGGAGCGCAAGTTTTTTTTTGTTTTATACTTTTGCTTCCGCTGCGTGTTTTCCCCGGGATTTCCCAACAGTGGTATCAGAGCCACGCTAGTCCTGGATTTAAAATCATATTTTGTGTACATGTGATGTATGCTTGGCGTGTTTTACCTGTTTCAATCACGTTTTGGTTTTACAAAAATCCACCGAATATTTTTCTCAAAATTGAATCTACAAGAAAAGGTGCAAATTTATGTATGTGATACATAAAGAAATCAATAGGATTGATTTGGAAAATTTTCTTGTAAGTTTAGGCCAAAGTCGAAATTCCCATATAATTATGGTTAAAAGTGTTTTAATCATAATATTATGTGGGTGACTGAAAATTTAATAAAATTGTGAATTTTAAAATTTTTGGGTCAATAATTAAAATTTTGGAATTTGATTCCTGAATTTTATAATTATTGATAATGGGCCTAATTTCAAGAAAAAGGCATGTTAAAATTGCACACCCTAATTTAAACACCTACAAAAATCGGTTTTGATATGTGTTGCAAATATATCGTGTTTGACATAATTGTATGAATTGTTCATATATGTAATTGTGTGGTGTTGGATATGGCTCTAGGTTTTTGGTGTATACGGCCTGCGTGTCGTCTCCCTCTATCCGATGTAATTTTACTTTTCAGTTTATACCTCAATGTAACTGGGGTTTACTCTCTTGTAATTTTACGTTTTTCTTTTTAGAAAAATTCTCTCATTGGCTTGGGAGAATTATTAGGATAGGTGAGCCATATCTAAACACAATGTATGTCAGTTTGCAATTAAGTTTGTATGTGATACAAAGCGCTAGATGTATGTTTAGGATGCGATTTTAACATGCAATTTACCCCGCTTTTGGCGCCATATATATATATGTATTCGTATGCGATACGAGCATGGGATTTTGCATATGATGCATAATCCGTGCACATGTTTATGTGTATGTGATACACTTGGGGAATAAACATGTGGCATGACTCGTTTAATTTTAAAAGGAGTTTTAAAATTAAACTATAAAACGGAACTTTTTCAAAAATCAAACCCTTTTAGAAAATCTTAAGTTTTAATGCCATCAATAAAACACCCTGTTGAAATCTTGTTCATCGTGGAGCGGTGATCGCCCTCAGCGACACGTATCTGCCTTGACCTCGAGGAGACACGGGTGAATGGGGGTTTTCAGTTCGACGCCCATTGAAATCTTGGGTCATTAAATGCGGTGATCGCCCTCAGCGACACGTGTTTAAGTGACGCCGTTGATGATATGGGGCTGGGCTTCGGCCTCGTCGTTTGGGCCTTGCCATTCACGAGTTTTATTGTGTGACTTAATGGGGCTATCAAAACGGTTTTGGGCCTCAAGGCATTAGATGGGATAAACATGCCGTATCATATGATGATACAGTCCCATAAAGATCTAAGAGTCACATAGAGATGTGATTGGTAAGGAGTTACCTACCTAAATAGCTAAAGGATGCATGATCGCCCTCCGCGACGGTAGACTTTAGTGAAATATGGGTCTTAGCCACTAATAATAAATTTTACTTGGTTTTATAAAATGGTGGATATATTTTATTTTCCTGCTAATTAAAACTTTTCATATCTTAAGTTGTAGAATCAATGGCAACAAATAATAGTTCATCACTATCACTGCGATCTGTCCTTGAGAAGGACAAGTTGTCTAGGACAAAAAATTCCTTAACTGGTATTGTAATTTGAGAATTGTTCTCAACCCAACGAAGGAAGCTGCTGACTTCCTCGACTAGTTTTATAATATGAGATTTGTTCTCACCCAACAAAGGAAATTTTATGTCCTAGAGATCCCTCCCCTGAAGAGCATGCCAAGGACGCTCCAAGAGCATAGAGAATTGCTTAGAGAAGCACTTCAATGACTCTATCGACGTCGCTTGCCTGATGCTAGCCACAATAGTTCCAGGGAATATTGTCGGCTGTTGAGATGGTCACACATCTCAGGGAAATGTTCCAAAATCAGGGAAAGGGAAGGGCAAAGGAAAGAGGAAAGGAGACGCCGAGTTTGGTGAGACCAAGCCAGCGGCTGAGCCTGACCCACTACCTACCAAGAAGGCAAGGCTTTCAAAGGATGCAATTTGCCATTTGGAGAAATTGCAAATTGTATTTGGAAGATCAAATAAATAAAAGGAGAGATGAGATCTCTACTTCTATCTTCGTTATAGACGTTCACTTGTCTACTATAACCGCTTGTGTATTAGATACAACATGTGGTTTTCACATTTGATGTGAAGGGTCTTAGAGACAGTAGAAAGCTGGACAGAAGCGAGATGGACCTACGAGTAGGCGATAGAGCAAGGGTTGCTGCTGTTGCTGTAGGAACATGCGAGCTTGTTTAGTCCTCTAGGCTTATGTCATTGTCATCATGTACCTTCTTTGAAGTTCAAAAAATGCTTCTCTTTCTTATTTGATAAGGAAGGTTTTGCATGTGTGTGAACTGAAAAGAATGGTGTTCGGTTTATAAAGATGATGTTTATTTGCTTATGCGATTTGCAAGATAAACATTGCATCTTGAAATTTGAACGTTGACACGATAACAATATCTATAACACTGATACAAAAGGGATTAAGATTGGAGAATCTAATCCTACATACCTTTAACATTGTCGTTCAGGCCATATAAACGAGAAACGCCTAGAGAAGCTCCATAGAGATGGACTTCTAAGATCATTTGATTTTGAATCATATGATGCTTGCAAATCTTGTTTGCTTGGAAAAATGACAAAGGCGCTTTTCACTGGGGATCATACATAGTGATGTATGTGGACCCATGAGTACCCAAGCTTTAGGTGGTTACTCTTACTAACAGCTTCAATAGGTTTGACTTGGGCTACCTATTAAAGTGTAAGTCGGAGTCTTTTGAAATAGAGATTTCAAAGTGAAGTAGAGAACTAACTTGACAAGAAAATCAAGGTCTTTCGATCCGATCGAGAAGACAGGTATTTGAGTCATGAATTTGTTAATCATCTTAGAAGCTGTGAGATGGTCTCACAACTTGCCCCTTCTGAGACCCCATAGGGATGGTGTTTCTAAGAAGAGGAATCAAACTCTATTTGATATGGTTCGATCTATGATGAATCAGACCGATCTTCCGCGATCCTTTTGAGGATATGCTTTAGAAGCTGCCATGTTCACACTTAACCGTGTTCCGTCCAAGGCTGTTGAGAAGACACCATATGAGATATGGATGGGAGGAGTCCCATAGTGTCTTATCTCAAAATTTGGGATGAGAAGTTTACGTTAAGAAAACGATAAACTATCTCCCAAAAGGTGCTTGTAGAGTACCCCAAGGAAACGAGGGGATATTATGTTTACTGCCAATCAGACAACAAAGTGTTTATGGTCAGAAGTGGATTCTTTCTAAGGAAAGGATCTTGTTTCCAAAAGAAACAGTGGGAGTAAGGGAGATCTTAAAGGAGTTCAAGATCCACAAAGCACTTCAGAGGCACAAACGGAAACTAGAGAAGAACCACAAGGTGTTGTGGAAGCTCCTCTAATAACACAAGGACAACGAAGTTCCGATAGAACACGTTTTCAACCACAAAGATGTGGATCTTTGGTGACTGAAAACAAGGATGTGTTGCTCATGGAGCGTGGTGAGCCTACCACCTATCAAGAATCTATCGTGGATCCCGACTCTGAGAAATGGGTTGAAGCCATGAAGGCTAAAGATATAGTCCATGTATGACAACAAGGTATGGACCTTGGTTACTTCACCCGAAGGGGTAAAACCCGTAGGGTGCAAGTGGGTTTTCATGGAGAAAACAGACATGGATGACAATATCAACGTCTTCATGGCGAGGCTGGTTGCAAAAGGGTTTACGCAACGTCATGGGATGACGAAACGTTCTCGCCTGTTGCAATAGCCAAGTCCATTAGGATCCTGCTTGCCATAGCCGCATATTATGAATATGAGATATGGCAAATGGATGTCAAAACAGCATTCCTTAGAGGAAGGCTGCCCTAGGATGTGTACGTGACACAACCTGAGGGGTTTGTACGTCCTGAGGAACCAATAAAGGTGTGCAAGCTTTGCAAATCCATTTATGGATTGAAGCAAGCATCACAGAGTTGGAATCATCGTTTTGATGAGGTAGTCAAAGGAGTTTGACTTCTTACAAAACACTGACGAACCTTGTGTTTACAAGAAGGTTAGTGGGAGCACAATTGTGTTCTTGGTGCTATATGTCAATGACATATTGTGCATTGAAAATAATATTCCAACCTTAGAGATTGTGAATCTTGGTTTGGAAATCTTTTTCAATGAAGGACTTAGAAGCTGCCTATATTCTAAGCATTGAGATCTATGGAGATAGATCATGTAGGCTTCTTGGATCGAGTCAGAGTACTTATTTGGATGAGGTATTGAAGGGGTTCAGTATGAAAGACTCCAAGAGGGATTCATGGCGATGAATCAAGGATTGACCCTGAGCAAGAAACAGTGTCCCAAGACACTTGTTGAGCAAGGGCGCATGAGTAGCATCCCTTATGCTTCGGCAATAGGATCCATCATGCAGTGTACTTGACTCGATGTGTCGTTTGCCATGAGCGTGACAAGCTGTTTCCAACGAAACCCTGTTGAGTGTCATTGGACCGCTGTCATAAGCATCCTTGAGTACTTAGGAAGAACTAAGGATGAAATCTTGGATTATGGTGGAATTGATATGTAAGGGGTTACACAAGTGCCCGTTTTCCAAAAAACCTACCAAGATGAATCGCAGTATGGATACGTGTTTCTCCTGAACGGTGGCATCGTGAGTTGGAAAGAGTTTCCAAGCAGAGAGCACGATTGCTGATTCTACAACAAAGGGTTGGTCGCGTGGAGACGCAGACCGTAAAACTAGTGTCTGAGGTGTGATTGGTGGTCACCCTATGGAGACAGGAATACACCAAATGGGATTGGATCCCCACTGATGT
>QANZ01018953.1:0-21876 GCA_003254925.1 Chamaecrista fasciculata
CATGGATCTGCTTTCTGAGAAGCCTCTGAGATATTTGGAAGTACATATTCCCAATGAAATACTAAGCAAGATTGAAGATGGTCAGACTTGTATTTTCCATGAGAATGATGATGGCAGCAAAGGGAAGCAAGTGGTTGATGATGATGATGTCAGCAGTGACCACTTGATGGTACCAGAAGCTATGCGGAAGTTAGCAGTTGATCTTGCCATTGATCAGCTGATTAAGAATTTACACCACTGCGATAATATTGATCATGTCAGGTTCTTCACCAGAAATATCCACGAAAAAAAAGATGCATGGGGGAAAATGAGAGAATCCTTGCAACTTGGTGGTAATCCAATCAGACAAAAAATAAATGCAAAATACCTAAGTGTCCTCTGGGTTGATGTCTTAAAGTACCATCGGGACAATGCAGAGGATAGGGTTCTCCAACAGATTGCAGAACAGCTTGGCCTTTTGAAATCCGATGGAGAAGAGACAGAAGAAGAAGAAGAGGTAAATGAAGAAGAAGAGGAGCAGACAATCAATTATGATCATGATGAAACAGAAGTCAGTATTGAGGAGTTGGTCAATAAACAGTTTGAAGAAGATAGGATAAAATTTCCCAATAAACCCTATTTATTGTTTGTGGTGGATGGGGATGGCAAGGGAAATCTTGACCCTATGAAATTGAGTTTTTTCAAGAAAAGGTTAGCTACTGTTGTGCTAATAACCAACACGGAAAATGATGAATTAAGAATGTCAATGGATTTAGAAATCAGGACAGAAGATCATGTGCTGCCATGGCAACTTTTCTCTCTAATTGTAGGATCATTCCAAGACGACAAATATCTTCAGGGAATTGCGGCAAAAATAGTTGACAAGTGTCGTGGCCATCTTCCCGCAATTGCACTTGTGGCAAGATCCTTGAAGCACCAGAAAAATAATGATGAACCATGGGAAAATGCACGCAAGATTTTGCATGAAAGCAGTCCCAATGATATGCTAGCAAAAGCATCCACAAAAATCGTCTTGGATGGTTTGAATCACGAAGAAAAGCTTTGCCTTGCATGTTCTTTATACATGTTAAAGATGGAGGAAAAAATGGCAAATCATTCTCTGGTATCCAGTTGGGTTTACTATAAAATAGTTCCCACGCAAGAAAAAGCAGACCTTGTTCTGAAGAATCTTGTAGATCGTTCTGTCTTATGCCAAATAATGGAGGGAACATGTGTCCAAATTCAATGGCCAGCAGAAATCTACAATGCCTTGGAGTCATTGCTTGGGTTGCAGCCATCATACGAAATAAGGAGAGGTGGGTTAGGATTGACTGAGCCACCAGCCATGGAAGAATGGGTTGACGCTCAAGAAATGGAACTCATGGATAATAAACTAACAAAGCTGCCTTCGTCTCCCTCATCCCCAAATCTATGGAAGCTATTGTTACAAGGAAATGCTGATTTGAGGGAAATCCCTCCTTCATTCTGTACTAATATGCCTCTTCTCGAAGTTTTGAACCTGTCGTATACAAACATAATGAGCTTGCCAAGTTCCATTTTTGAATTGAAGAGGATCACAGAATTGCGTCTACAAGGCTGCAAGAGTTTCATTCAACTCCCACCCGAAATTAAACGACTTTCAAATCTTACAATTCTTGATCTCCAAGGTACTCCAATTATGTATCTACCACCAGATATCAAGGAGATGACTCTTTTGCAAGTGTTGAAGCTTTCATTTTATAATTATGATCAACAACGTTCAGAAATATCTCCTGCTTCGGTGTTATGCGGCCTAAGATGGTTGCGTGATTTAAGAATTATGGTCAGCCTTGAGGACAGGCGTTGGGATGAGATTATAGCAGAGACTTTGGAGGTAACTTCTAAATTGCCCAGGTTACGAATGGTGATTTCATATGTCCCACAGGTTGAACATTTGGAGCGGATCATATCACTTGCACCACCTGAAGCAGAAACAATGTTCAAAAGAGGGAGAAAAAGGTTAAAACTTGTAAATGGTGGGGAGGATATTCCAGAAATCATCAAGAAGGTTCTTGGAAATGCCGGTGCTCTTTACCTAGATCGACATAAGAGCATTAAGTCTTTGTCCGATTTTGAAGTGCATAATCTGCAGAAGCTGCAAGCATGCATAGTGGGACAATGTGAGAAGATGGAAACACTAATTGATGAAGGATTATACTCATCCAAGGATAAGAATCCACTTCCAGAATTGAAAGAGTTATGTGCATACCACATGAGTAATTTAACAAGTGTCTGCGAAGTGAAAACCTCATTTAAGTGTTATCTGACCATCATAGCATTGTACTCTTGCCCCAAGTTAACAACTGTCTTCACTTTGAGTTTTCTTGCCAGTTTGGAAAACTTGGAGGAACTAATAGTCTATGATTGTCCCCAAGTAAGAACCTTAGTAAGCCGTGATGATGACTCATCTGATCCAACAATGGAAGATGTTAATTACCTTCCAAATTTAAAAAGAGTATTACTTCTTCATCTTCCTAACTTGGAGAACATCTCCAATGGATTGGCCATTGCACCCAATTTGGAGATATTAGGATTCTATGATTGCCCACAACTCATAACTCTGTCAAAGCAAGAGCTGCTGCTGTGCCAAAACCTGATGAAGATCAAAGCAGATAAGGATTGGTGGGACGAACTATCATGGAATGAGTGGGGAGGATGTAGGCCAGATTATATGGATGCAATATTTTCGCCTATCAATGAAAAGGATGACATCATGCATCAGCTATTTCCATATAGTTCAGAATCCTCGCAATTTAACAAAGAAAATTGGGTAAGAATCCTACATCTTTACTTCAATTCCCTTTATTTTTTAGCATCTTGATGCCTTCATAACGTAACATACATCATCTTCAAAATCAAATTATTAATTATGTACACTTCTTATAATAGGTTGGTACATAGCTGCAAAATTTGTTTTGTTTCTCATGCTTCCAGTGATACGATATCGATATTGTTGATGTTGTTGTCAGTGGAGTAACCAGAAATTATTAAGTTGGGGGTTGGAGGTGGGGGAAGGTTTTCTAATAATTATATATTATATATATTAAATAAAAATACTTAACTAGTATTTTTTATAATATAAGTATATTAACATATATATATATATATAATTAAAATTATATAAATATAAAATCATGTTCTATTTCTTCCGACTCGTCACCTACTAATAAAATGCTCATCAACTGTGATAAATTATAAAGCCTTTTTATTTCAGATGTTAATACACATTCTTTACACCATGTTTATTAGGTTTCAATGCGGATAGATAAAACATTTGCGTCAAAATAACATGTTTTTAAGTCTTTTACTATTTCAACTTAAAGTTATATCTTACTTAAGCTTTTTCTTTTTCCAGGTTCGAAAGGTCGAGTATAAATTGACAGAGCAACAAAAGGTACCTTACAGAAATTCTGTTTCTAATAGTATATTCATATTAATTGTTGTTTTGTTTCTCTTCCTCTCAGTATCAAATGGTTAATGTTGCTATATCTATTTTTTATTTTTTAGGTTGAATGTTCAAATTGATCCTAAATTTTTTATGTAAAGTATTTTGATGGATAGTGAGGTTTTAACTTTTTCTCTTAATCTTTATTTTAACTTTTCTATGTTTTTCTTTTACTCATACTTCTATACATGTTTCAACCACTGCATACTGATTCATTTCGTCTCTCTCTCTCTATATATATATATGTAGGGATGTGGGAGTTTAAGTGGATCAGTTCCATCTTGGCAAAATGGGGGAGACATGTTTGCTCTAAAGCGTGACTTGCAGAAGCTACTCCGATTAGAAAAGCGACAACAGACGATGAGACTTAGTCTGAACTTTTCCATGAATAAATTTTTTGGGGAGGAGGTGTTTATGATAAAGTGGATGATCTGAGAGCTCAATATGAAGAACAACGACTTTGGGGATGGCGTTTACATAGGCTTTCGCTGAGGATGCAGGACAAAGTTTGTGACCTTATAGAAAAGGGTGTTGCAGAAAATATTCGGCTTAGTGCTTGGCAGGCAGAGGGACATCAGATTAGCAAAGCTGCTATAAGCGAAATTCAGAGTTTTTTTTTTAGGGACCAAAGAGTAAAAGTCATTGAAGTTTATGGACTTATTAGCAGGGACATTAGACTGGCAACAATGAAATACTTGCAACAAAATGAAGATGTTCAGGAACTGTTTGACAAGGTCATTTTAGTGGAAGAGTTAAATGTTGGAGATCTTCATCGCACCATTCAAAATGCCATTGTAGATCAGTTGAAGATACTAGTTGATGGTGATCTTGACAGGAAAATACATGAAACCTTGAAGAATATGAAGTATTTGTTGATTCTAGATGCGGATTATAAGAGCATAGATTTAGAAGGGTTGGGAATACCAATTAATACTAATAAGAATGGAAGTAAGGTGATTATAGCCTCTAGGTATTCTGAAACTTTCACAAGGTACAAAGCTTATTATTGTTATTATAGTTATTACAGCAGATCTTACAAGGTGATCGAGGTGGAGGACTACAAGGGAAGAATATTTTTGAAATGATTTTGTGACGGAAAACAATCCGTCACAAATGGGCCCGTCGTGGCAGATGATTTGTGACGAAAATTTGATTCCGTCACGCATTTTGTGATGGAGGCTTGGAGCGACATACTGTATTGAAGATGATGATGGCTGTCAAACATTATTGATGCAGGTGCAGAATGGATATAAGCTTGGAGCCAAATTGGAAACTTAGTAATAATACATACGGCTTCTCATGAGGATGACATTTTATTATTCAAATTCCCTTCCCATTTTTAGATATAAATAGATGTAACTTGATGTGATGAGTTTATGTTCTACTTCTTTTCTTTTTTGAAAGGTTATGTTCTACTTCTTTATTTTCACCTTGTGCTTCATGTGTTATATATACTATTGCTCTATTATTAGATTTGATCCATCATGCATGAGACTAAACTCAATTGCTCACTCATTTATTCTCCTTTTGTCCTGGCCTCGCCCTGTTGGTAATGTTTGGCTCTACATGTTCATCATTACATGCTATTTATTTTCTTCAATTTTATATTAAATATAGTCTTGAAGTTTAAGTAAGTTGCTTATTAATCTTTACTGTCTTATTATTTACTCTATTTTTAGATACTTCAGCAGCATAACTTGATTCAGTTCATTCAATATATCTCAAAACAATACATCAATCTAATGAAAATGGTCATCTTAATTTAAGCATCTATATTTAAGATGACCAACAATACATCAATCAAAGTCCACACAAAGAGTAGGTAACATCTCAGCATCTATCCTTTATCCCATTCATTGAAAATGGTCATCTTAATTTAAGCATGAGATTAAATTCCAATACTGACAGGTGAGAGAAAAATTTGTAGATTGACAATAATTGCAACGACAAAACATAGTACAAACTTGTAAATGGTGGGGAGGATATTCCAGAAATCATCAAGAAGGTTCTTGGAAATGCCGGTGCTCTTTACCTAGATCGACATAAGAGCATTAAGTCTTTGTCCGATTTTGAAGTGCATAATCTGCAGAAGCTGCAAGCATGCATAGTGGGACAATGTGAGAAGATGGAAACACTAATTGATGAAGGATTATACTCATCCAAGGATAAGAATCCACTTCCAGAATTGAAAGAGTTATGTGCATACCACATGAGTAATTTAACAAGTGTCTGCGAAGTGAAAACCTCATTTAAGTGTTATCTGACCATCATAGCATTGTACTCTTGCCCCAAGTTAACAAGTGTCTTCACTTTGAGTTTTCTTGCCAGTTTGGAAAACTTGGAGGAACTAATAGTCTATGCTTGTTCCCAAGTAAGAACCTTAGTAAGCCGTGATGATGACTCATCTGATTCAATAACGAAAGATGTTAATTACCTTCCAAATTTGAAGAGAGTATTACTTCTTCATCTTCCTAACTTGGAGAACATCTCCAATGGAATCGCCATTGCACCCAATTTAGAAAGATTAGGATTCTATGATTGCCCACAACTCATAACTCTGTCAAAGCAAGAACTAAAGTGGGTTAAACTGGAGGAGATCCAAGCAGAAATGCATTGGTGGTACACACTAAGATGGGATGGAGCAGAGCAAACATATTGGCCAGGTTATATGGATGCAAAATTTTCGGCTATCAATGAGGAGGAAGACATCATGCATCGGCGGCTATCTCCATATAATTCAGAATCCTCACAATTTAACAAAGAGGATTGGGTAAGAATTACACAACTTCTTTCCATTTATTATTAAGCACCTTGATTCCACCATATGACACATGTACCTCATACTTTTGACCAATCTGAATATCCGGCCAATTATTTATTACCTACCCTTCTTATAAAATATATGTTTTATTTCTTCCTACTCGTCAACTTGTGTAAATTATAAAACATTTTTGTTTGAATATTGTAATTTTTTAGATGACTTGTATTTAGTTAATTATTATTGTTAGGATTATGCATTACACCTTACTAGTTTTTCTTTTGAACCAATACTTACTAGTTGGATAAGGAATTAAGTATTTGGATTGTTTATCCTAATGGGATCTTATATATGTTAAGTAATCCATATGAAACTAGTGTTTAAGATACTTATAAATTTATAGTAGTAGTTAGCTGAATATTTGAAAAGATTTTGAGAAATGATCCATTTATCATTATTGTAAATCCTAATTCAATATAGTGATTTTTTTTTGTTCTTGGAGTGAATATATGCTACACTGACTGAATTTTATTAATTGTTTGTATTCATCTTTCTTATCTTTTTTTACATTATCTATACTTTGTTTGATATGTGAATTATTGTTGAGAGACAATATGAATCCTAACAAAAAGTGAATAGGCATTCTTTGCACCCATATTTATCAGGTTTCAATGTGGATAGAAAAAAGATTTGCGTCAAAATAACATGTCTGTAACTATTCCAACTTTAAGTTATATCTTACTCAAGCCTTTTCTTTTCCCAGGTTCGAAAGGTCGAGTATAAATTGACAGAGCAACAAAAGGTACCTTACAAAAATAAAGTGTATATTCTATGATTTAAGAACCAAATCGTTAAAAATATAAAAATTAAGAGACCTGTGATTTGTGAGGGTTTAAGTTAACAACTAATTCATTTCCTCTCTCTCTCTCTCTCTCTCTCTATATATATATATATATATACATGTAGGGATCTGGGAATACAAGTGGATTAATTTCATCTTGGCAAAATCGGGAAGACATGTTTGCTCTATTAGAGCGTGATTTGCAGGGGCTACTCCGATTAGAAAAGCGACATCAAACGATGGCACCTAGTCTGCACATTTCCAAGGATGAAAAGTTTGAGAAGGAGGTATTGTTGGAAGGTGGTGATCCTTTAATATTATTTTGTTGTGAGGGATAAATCTATAACAAGACTTTACCACATAACCGTTATTTTAGGAGGAGAAGGGAAAACACTTATATTATATTATCAAACCATTTTCACTCTTACAATACACATAAACTTTAGACCCTCCAACTTAAACTCATTAATACAACAAGTCACATCTAACCAAAGTCATAAACTCATAAATACTCCAAAAGTCTAAAAGACTCTTACATTATAAAAGGACAATTTAGAATATTTAATTTTACTATATTTCCAACAGGTATCAGATGTTTATGATGAAGTGGATGATCTGAGAGCTCAATATGAAGAGCAACGACTTTGGGGATCGCGCTTGGAGTTAATGCACGACAGAGTTCGTTACCTTATAGAAAAGGGTCTTGCAGAAAATATTAGGCTTAGTGTTGGGCAGGTAGAGGGACATCAGATTAGTTGTAATGCTATAATTAGAATTGCGAGTTGCTTTACGGAAATAGGATTAAAAGTCATTGGAGTTCATGGACTTTGGAGGGACACTAGAGTGGCAACAATGAAATACTTGAAAGGAATGGAAGATGTTCAGCAACTGTTTGACAATGTCATTTTTGTGGAAGGGTTAGATGTTGGAGATCATCTTACCATTCAAAATGCCATTGTAGATCAGTTGAAGATACAATTAGTTGATGGTGATCTTGATATAGATTGGAAAATACATGACACCTTGAAGAACATCAAGTATTTGTTGATTCTGGATGCGGAATATGAGAGCATTGATGATTTAGAAAGGTTGGGAATCCCAATTCATAATAATAAGAATGGAAGTAAGGTGATTGTGGCCTCTAGGTATTCTGAATCTCTCAGAAGGAGCAGAAGTGATTTTTACCGTATGTTTGGGTACAGTACCTACACGGTCATCGATGTGGACGAAATACGGGATTGAAGATATGGAGATGATGTTTGTCAAACAATATTGTTGCTCGTGTAGGATTGCAATTTGGATACTTTATAGTACTTTAGGGGTATACCGGTATAGTGCTGCAAGAGTAAGGAATACAGTAGAAAGAGAAAGTGTCAGTGGGACCCACTTTCTCTCTCTATTTGTTCATTTCTTTCTCAACACTATACCTATAATGCACTATAAAGGATTCAAATTGTGCAGGATCCATAGAAAGTTGGGAGCCAAATGGGAATTAATTAAAGTAATGATATGGCTTTTCATGAGGATGACACTTTATTATTCAATTCCCTTCCCATTTTCAGATATATGCCTATATGACTTGATGTGAGTATATATGTTCTACTTCTTTAATAATTTTCACCTTGTGCTTCATGTATTATACTATTGCTCTATTATTATATTTGATCCATCAGCAATGAGAAAAATTAAAGACGCCATGGATGTGGTCACGCAAAAGTATTACAAGACCCATTGGATGGATGTCTCACACTATGAAGAAGATTAGACAACGAGTGATGATGATGAGATAAAATTGAAGAGAGTGACCCAAGGAAATACTTATTTTTTCCGATGGACGAATGTGGCAGGGGAAAGCTTGATCCAAAGAAAGTAATGGATTTTCTCGAGAAAAAATCATGTACTGTGGTGATAGTAACCACTGAGGAAAATGATGAATTAAGAATGTCAATATATCAAGAAATCAGAACAGAGGATCATGTTCTGCCATGGCACTTTATTATTCTAATTCCCTTCCCATTTTTAGATATGACTAGATAAAACTTGAAGTGATTTTATGTTGTACTTTATTTTCACCTTGTGCTTTACCAGGTAAGTCCTCGATTTCAACTACTAGCTCAGATGAGAAGATTCAGGAAATTCTTCTTAAGGAATTTGGATTTACATTTGATATCGATTCGTTTTCGATACCCAAAGGGCTTTCTAAAGAGACAATCCGATTGATTTCTACTTTAAAAGAGGAACTTATATCTCTGCCGCAAACCACCGCTCTCTGTCCTCCGTTGATGAACGCCGGCGACGATCCCCTCCTGCTGAAACGCCATCTTTTTCGTTCACGAACCCAGCAAGCTTCGTCGCGTGTTCTTGATTCAAGCTCCCTCTTTTTTCTTTTCTTTTTTTTATGATACAAAAGAACTTGGCTAAAATTGCAAAAGAGTACACCTTGAATTCATTCTAACCTAATTCTGTTATTTTGGATGGAAAAAAAACCACCTGTAACCCTATTTGCTAACGAAGAAAACCACATGCCCCCTATTTGACACTTTTTAAATCACATGGACCATATCTGAAAATGAGTCAAATCACATGACCCTTTTGTATAATTTACCCTATTAATTATAAGTCTGTGTTGCTTCTTAGTTATTTCCTTATGAACAAGTCAAATTTTGACTTCGTTGAACATCAATAGTTATATTCTTCACACAATGTCACTTCTGGCCTCTCATATGCACGATAATTAGTTCATATTTAGGGGATGATGATTATGTAAATTCATACAAATATGTATAAATTTTAGGTTATTTGAAGTATCTCTATATTTTCTAAATGATAATATAACTAATTTCAATTAAAAACACAAAATATATTATTAGTTGATATAAAAAACCATTAAGAAGATTTTATAATGACTAAAAAAGATTGTAAGGGGTTTCCCTATCAACATATCCAAAATTATACATCTAAATTCCATATATTCAGAACCTACTTTATATTCTTTGCTTCTTAGTTCTTACAACTTAAAATTAAGAAATTTTAAAATAGGTTAGGCTTTATGGGTTAGCCCATAACCCTATAAAATAATCTAGATCTGGATCACAAAAATTAATTAATTTTTTGAGCCCAACCCTAATAAGATTACTAGCCATAATTATATATTATTAAAAAATATTTAAATTATTATACTTAGTCAAATTTTTTAATATTTTATATATTTTTTAAATGTAAATAAAGATAAATATCAAGTCAAAAATAGTTTTTTAAGAAAAGATAATAAAAATTATATAGTAATAGATTGTTAAATAATGAATAATTTTTAACCAAACTTGGTTGGCCTAGAATTATATAACTGAAATTTTAATTTTATTTATATTTTAAAAATTAATAAAAAAATCATAGGAGTAACTCAAAACCCTAGAATTTTTTTTTTTGTATTAAAACCCTAGAATTTTTTAGTCCAATCCAAATTTAAGCGGGCAAAGAAAATACCCCAATACGCTTCAAAATCAACCCCTACATCTGCTTCCTTTAATCCTTTCTTCTTGCCGTCGTCGATCACTTCTTGTGTTTCTCTGAATCGCCGTTCGTCTGTGCCGTTCATGTTTTCTGTAAGAAAATACTTCACTTTTGTTTTTTTGTTTTGGTTTTAAAAAGAAGTTTTAAAACAAGTAGAGATATTGTGCTGTTATGGATTTGAAGGCACTGGCCCTTCCCAAATGCTATCTAGATTCTTCATGTACATGACATTCTTCATATATTAATATTAATCATTTAGAGTCCTTATAAAATCATGTTTTAGATGTGGCAGTTTTTCCCCTGTTCTTAGTGATATTGTTGATGTTGTTATACCTATTTTTATTATCAGTGATCTTTCAGTTGATGGATTTTTTTTTTTCTGCCTGAGTTATTACAAAATTGATGCTTTCAGAACAACACCGATAGTATTGAATTACACTTTTCAGGTAGGGAATGCTGAGGGGGAATCCGAGGAGCAACAGCAACAGTCCTCCTCTCATCAAGGGGTACGTACTTCTTGAAAATCTAAGTTGGGTTTGGATAATTTTAGGGTATATATATATATATATAGAATCTTCTCATTTCTAAAATTGTCTCGATCCTACTTCCCTTAACAATTTTTATAATGCAAAACACCCTTTCGTACCCCTAACGTTTACGGTGATTTTCAGTTATGCCTCTAACGTTTCATTTGTGTCAGTTGTGTTCCCTATGTGAAACGTTAATTTCAATTATGCCCCACCCTCGTTAGTGTACCGTTTTTCGAAATTTTTGAGCTTCGATCCGTGTTCGTTTCAGTTTGTTTTGATAAATGAGTTTATGGGTACTCATTTTCGGCTCCTAAGGATCATTTTGCAAATGGAAATTTTGAGAAAAATGCTTCGTTTTTCTGCATTTCGTTTTGGTCCTTTTTAGGGTTCATCGGGTCCGATTTTCTTCGGATTTAGGGCTATTTTGAGCTTAATCTTTGAAATTGATCCAAAAAATCAAGTTTGTGATGTCCGAAAATTAAAACCCATATGAAATAAAAACCGAGCTCAAATCGTGCGAAAATGGTGTTCTTTTTTGTGGATGATTGAAATTGGGGTACAATTGACACAAATGAAACGTTAGGGGCATAACTGAAAATCACCGCAAATGTTAGGGGCACGAAATGGTGTTTTGCCTTTTTATAATCTGCCAAAACTTTAGAGAAAATGATTTATCTTAGTCTCCATATAGAGAGTGTTATTTCAATGAATTAATGATTTCTTGATAATAGAATTATATCTGACTTACTTGGGCTCTTGTAAAATAAAATTATATGATTTAATATCAAGTATCAAATCATTAAATCACTGTATATACTTGTGGATATTCAAAAAAGGAAATGACTATGGAAATGGCACGTTACTTAAGTAAAAGAAATGAACTAAGTGAGAGTATATTGTGTAGCTAGTTAATGATTAGTGTTGTATATTTGTATGCACTATGCTGGTGTAGGGCGAGACGCGTGGAGATGGAGCCTCAACATTGAGATCTGGGAAGTTAAGTGGCTTAATTGCATCTTCGAAAAGTCTCGAAGACATGTTTACTCGATTAAGCCATGACATGCAGAGGCTAATCCGAATACCATTAGAACAACGAAGGATGATGAGGCATTATTATCATGATGATGACCCCTCCATGGCTGAACGGTTTAGGATGGAAGTATCTGATGTTTGTGACAAAGTGAATAGTCTGAGAGCCCAATATGAAGAAGGAAGACTTCAAATTCAAAAATGGCGATTTTACCGCGGTTCAAATCTCACAGAGAAGATGAAAAAGATGCACATCAAAGTTCAAAACCTCATAGAACAGGGCCTTATATTAAACATTCGGCTTAGTGCTCTGCTAGCAATGGGACTCCATATGTCATCACGAACTGCTATAAAGCAGATTCTGGGTTGCTTTACAGGCAGACAAATAAAAATCATTGGGCTTTGTGGATCTCAGATCTCTGTAGACACATTGATTGGATACCTGCTAGACAGTGTGTATGTTTACAGACTGTTTGATTTTGTCATTGATGTGGCAGGGTTAGATTTTTCAGATCATCATACCATTCTACAGGTCGTTGCAAATAAGTTGAACATAGAGATAGAGATTGATGATGATGATGATGCTACTGCAGCAGCAAAAATTCATGAAGCCTTGGAGAACAGCAAGTATTTGTTGATTCTGGATGATGGGGTTGAGGAGTACTACAAAGATTTAGGTAGACTGGGAATCCCAAATAATAATGACAATGGAAGTAAGATGATTGTGACCTCTAGTAGAGCTCGAGATTGCAAAAGGAACAAAGCAGACCATGTGATCTACGTGCCTGACATATACGAAGCTTCCAGCCCAATGGATGAATGATTAATTAAGAGTGAAGTAATATTTTGGTCCTTGGAAGATCATTGGGCTGATAACTCAGTCTTTAAAAGATTCAAATGTACAGCTTAGTTTCTGAAAGATTGAAACAACATACTAATTAGTCCTTTTTATAGACTAAATAGTACACCATTTTAATTTTTCAGGGATCAAAAAGTATACTGTTTTGATTTTTAGAGACTAAATGTATATTTTAATCTTTTAGAGATTGAATTGTCGACCAAATTATTGATTTACTCATTAATTAATGATATGGTTTAATTTCTCACGAGGAAGACATTTTATTATTATTCCCTTCCTATTTTTATATATGACTATAACTTGATGTGACTATATATCTTTCAGACACACAACAAAATAAAAGGCATATATATAGATGCTTCACCCACATTGTGATGACACTTGAACTATTTTGGCAGTATACCTCCCACTGTTTGTCTAGAATCAGAAGAAAAAACCACCTTGCTTTTGGTGTTACAATCAATTATTCCCACCTCGTGCAAATTTATATGGCCCACCCTATTTACAATTACCAAATACCTATTTTTCCCTAACTCCTTACGTATTTTTTGAGCATAATCTTCTTGTACTGACAAGCTACGAGCTTTGATTTTCAGCTTTAACCTCCTTGCAATTTCCTGCTGAACACTTCGAACATTATCACTCGAGCCTTCAACCTCAACCTTATTTCTGAAATTCTTATAACAAACCTTGTGATCTCTCAACTGCGTCAATACCATGGAAATTTTGTCGTTTCCAATTCCGTAAACGCCAATGAGTTTTGTGTTTGTGTCGTTTAGGTAAGTCACAATCTTTTGAAGAGTCAAGACATCAATTACCACATTGAGTGTACGACCTTCTCTGAGAAGCTGTTGAATTTTGGCGTCGTTTTGTGCAATACTTGTGTTGAGACCAGAGTGCTCGAAAATAGTGAGGTTGGGAAGTCTTTCGTCGATGTTGTGACAAAAGGGGATTAATTGTCGTTCAATGTTTGATACCTTTGTCTTCCATGAGATGTGTATTCTGATGAGAGAACTTGATTTTTGCCTCTGCGTTTTGCTGTTATCTCATATCTGTCTATCATTGCACGTAGATCATCCATGTGTCGTTTTAATTGATTATAGTTAATTTCGAGATTGCTTGTAGAGTTTGCAATTTCAGAGATTATTTTGCCTCCTAAATTCCTTACCAGCTCCCAACACACACGACCAATTCCTCCTGTCGTCGTCATTTTCAAATTAGTATTAATTGACCATTACCTTCTAAATTTGACAAGTGTATCCCTTCTTTTTTTCTTCCTGAACTGGAAAACATCTCCAATGGATTGGCCATTGGACCCAGTTTAGAAAGATTAGGACTTTATGATTACCTACTACTCAAAACTCTGTAAAAGCAAGAATTGCAGTGGCAAAAACTGAAGGAGATCAAAGGAGAAATTAGAAGGATTGGTGGGACACACTATCATGGGATGAGTGGGGAGGACGTAAGTCAGATTATGTGGATGCTATATTTTCGGATATCGATGAGGAGGAAGACATCATGCATCAGCTATTTCCATATGATTCAGAATCCTTACAATCCTTAACGTGAGACTACACACATCAGATCAGATCGATTACTGTGACAGGTATGAGTTATGTATGCTTCATCCTCTGTTTCTCTCATTTTGATATGAACACGTACATTAGGCATCATTCGGATGAGTACTGGGTTGTTGTATCTTGGAGGTAACGCGTCTGTGTATCTACTGTATCAGGTGATATAACTAAATCAACTTGTGAGAGGCGTGAATTATTTTAAAGAAAGCGAGATATCCGTGACTCCGCCCAAGACCACGCATTTATTTTACTAACAGTTTGTTCAGGTAGCAGCCCAACAATTTCTACTCAGACAATATATATCCAAAAGTTTTGTCTACTTATAATCTGTATTATATATATTATATATTTCGTTCTACCTTCTATTTAGAGAAAGAATAGAACAGAAAAAAAGACCATGTTCGTTTGGAATAATATCACATATAGAGTAAAAACGTTCGAAGAATTTGTAGGGTCTTTTACATTTAAGAGTTTTGAAGTCCAAATTAAACCTTTAGCTTGAGAAATATCTTATTATTTTATTTATTTATGTTTAATTGTTGCAAGAAAGAACTAAGGTAAAGATCTTGAGAGAGTAGGTAGTAATTAAGAAAAAGGATTTTGAGGTTAAAAATTAAATTTCTAATATTGAGCTAATCACAAGAGTGGAATACTATCTTTTATCAGACATTTTTATACGTCCAAATGGACTAGAAGTTTATGAAATGTTCATCCTCTGCTAGTTTTATTTATTTATTTTATTTGGAACAAGTTTTATTCTTTTTTATTACAAAAAAATGAAAAATCAATTAAAATTGAACAGTGGCGGTGGAAGATATGAAGTAGGCAGAAGATCAGAAATAACTTGAATTGTGTATATATTCCTGGGGAATTCAATTGTATATAGAATTTCTTGACAAGTCATTGTACAATAAGCAAAACATAGAATGTCTGAAACTAAATTCTTACGTATGTCAATGCAAGATTCAAGGTGTTAGAAAATGATTATAGGCTAACAAGAAGAAATTGGCATCCATAGTTAAACTACCATCAAAGCAATCATAGGGTCTAACATACACTGTTATTGTCTTGACCAATTATTTCAACTATTTCAGTACAAACAAACACATACAATAAAAGTTAACATATATAATACAACACAATTATTAAAGTTTTTAATTTATTCATTACCCTACAACATGCCAGAGCACTAACGGGCAAAAGTATAGACAGAATATAATGAAAGCAAGAGTTTCCTCACATCAAACCACATATAAGCAAATAAAAAAGATAAGCAAACAGAATCAGTCTCTTATGACGGCAAAGATGTTCTTAAATTGTTCATAGGTCTCCTTGTTTTCATTTCCCAGTTTAATCCACCAAGTTGGATCACCTTGGATGCTTCTTAGTTTAGTTGCCTTGTCCTTTTGAAAAGGTAAAGATGTCAGAGTAGGACATTTATATACCTTTAGTAGCTGCAAAGATGACCAAGGCAACAATGTCTTTTGGCATATGGATGTCAATGCTGGCAAACCTATTAGCTCCATCTCTTTCAACGCTGGAAGCACATGCACATACTTGTCTTTTTGGATGTCTTCAGTGATCACAATAAGTTCTTCAATAGCTGAACAATGTCGAACAATTAACTTTTGAAGCTTTGAGAAATTTTGAATCACTCCATTGTTGAAAATGCTTTTTACAAATTTGCATCCCTCCAAGACTAGAGTTTGTAATTTTGAAAAGCATTCAGGATCCAAAGGACCTTTGAAAACGATCTTCAACTTCTCCAAATCTCTCAAATATAATAGCTCCAACTTTGGTATAAGTATGGCACTCTCAACAGTGGTTGAGAAATTATTGCATTGATCAATAGTAATGCCACGAATTTCATCCAAGCTTGTTCCAAAGTCTGACAAGCTCTTGATGTTGGGACTGCATGCCAATTCAAATGCATCAACTTCTAGGAGAACTTCTCTTACAATTTCATGAAGTACCACACCTGTTGCCTCATTCTGCTGCTCCCTTCGTTCATCTTTGTACTTCAAATATTTACTGAGTTTATAATCAAAATACTGAAAAATTTGGGAAGGTTTGGAGTTCTCAGATCCAATGACAATTTGGAATGAAGTTTCTCCCTTTTGTTTCCGTTGTTCCCACTTTGCCATAAATTTTTCAAGAATATCTGATGTGGGAAAACTGCAACTGAAATGTGTTAGACTTTTTAATGAAGACACACCCTCCTCAATGAAATCTTTAGCTTGTATGGACCAGTTCTCGTAATCTTCAATTTCAATGATTAGTTCTTCTAAATTTGTAAGCTTGCAAATAACAGTCTTTGCATCTTCATTATATTGGGAGCCACATTTCACATATGGTAATCGCAAGCACTTTAAATTGATCAAGCTTCCAATCGAAGAAGGTATAAAAGGCACCTTGCTACCTCGAATGTCAAGTACTATAAGACTTGTGAGTGATGCTATTTGCTCTGGCAACATGCTCAACTCCGTACAAGCATTCAAATAGAGAACTTTAAGTCCCTGCAGCTTGGAGAGCTTTGATGGAAACGTTTTAATGCCAGTTTTGTACAAGTCTAGCAAAATAAGGTTGCTCATTCCATCAAGAAAAGATTCTGGTATGGCTAACCTTGGATTCTTCTGCAATAGCAAAGTCTTGATCTTAGTGTAGTTTTTGATTTTTGACAAGTCACATAGTCCAATGTCTATCAATGATGTCCAATTTGCTCCCGACAACTTGTCCAAGTCTTCATTAGTTGTAATTCTTTGAGACTCGAACGGAGGAAAAGCAGACATATTTTGAAGAGTAAGTTGTCTCATAACATGGTTCATGGTGACATACATCATCTGCCCTCCTTCCTCAAGACAGGATGAATTGATGAGCTCTCCAATAGCATTGTGACCATCATCACACTTATCTCGAAAGCGGCTATTATTAACAATATCACCAAAGAAGCCTTGAGCTGCACAGCACTCTGCTAGGTAATCGATGTAAATTTTGCTATCTGTGGGATATAATGAAGCATACAAAAGGCATTTCTTTTGTTCGTCCTCCATTTCGTTAAAACAAAATGATAGATCTGCGAAGAACTCTTCGATTCCATCATTAATTTTTTGCAATTGTCGATCCAGTTTTCTAAGTTCTGATCTCCAACTAGAAGCATCTCTTTTTGTTTTAAACCTGTTTGCTATTTTGGCTATGAGAAGTGGAAGGCGAGAGCACTTACGACATACATTACGAGCAATTTTTGATATGCCAAGAATATTAAGTATGTCAGGACCAACAATATCTTGGAACATCTTCTGTGCTTCAAAGTCTTTTAACGGGTTCACTGTCACAATGCCATTGTTCTTGTACCAGTTGCAAATGTGGAGCTTGGAAGAGGCTACGACCACCTTAGAGCTTGCATTGTTAAAATCTTGTGGAATCCCCAACTTCTCCAAATACTTACGGTCTTCAACCCCGTCCAAAACCACCAAAATCTTTTCACAGTTCAGTGCTTCGTTGATGTCTTCAATGCTCATGTTCACCTCCAATTTATCTGCAAGTACTTCCTGTGGTTGATGATCCTGATGTGCCTGTATGAAAATGACATCATCAAACTGTTGAGATACCTCTACACGGCGGATCAGGTTCTTCAATATTGTAGTTTTACCTACGACCTTGATTCCATGAACTCCAACAACTTTAATTTGGTCATTTTTGAGTTGCTGGAGAATTTCATCTCGAGCATCTCTTTGAGTGGCATATCTCTCAATATCCAGTAGAGCAGTTGACGACGACACTACTGTGCGATATTCCTCTTTTTCTAGGATGTTGAAATGTGGTGAGCTCTCTTCTTCCATCAGCTTTTTGACTTGTTTGAGACACTGTGTGATCTGGTTACTCAAACTTGCACGCCAAAGATAAACAAAGGGGGGAGTTTTTTTATGTTTTTCATATTCGGTTCCCAACTCTCTCCCTTGTTTTTGAACTTGTAATTCTCGTGCCTTCCATGCTTGGTAACTCTGAGTAGTGGTACCATTCTGTCTCGCCAATGGAATTAATTGTCTCCTACGATCTCGTCTTTTATTTCGTAGCGTCTTCAGCGCTTGCTTTAACTCATCATAATTGTCATCCAGCTTTCCCGAAGCTGAAATGCCCTCCTTCACCGCACTTTCAAAGCGCTTTACCCCTTCTTCTGCCCCTTGTTTTACCCGTTCGCTCAAGATTTCGCAAGCTACACCCACCGCTTCTTTGCTCAATTTTTCTATATTATCACCCACCAGTTTGCCCAAATATTTTTTATTCTTATTTTCACCCATCTTCAAAGCGCGTGGGGAAACACCTGCAACAAACCAATGACTTTATATATATATATATATAAACGGTAAGAATTAACGCGCGACAACAAAGAGTCAAAGGACTGCACACATAGATTGTGAAGTACCCATTGCAATGGGAACACAACCATCCCTACCTAAAACAAAACTAGAACAAGCAATGACAAAATTAACGTCCTGTGTCCTCAAACGAGGATAAAGGTTAGGAGAGACATTATTCAAAGTGTTAGCATAATAAGAAGTAAGAGAGCTAATAACTTCAACCGCCATTACTAGACTAACTCCGGAGCTAATGTCAAATCAATGAAATTACATCTAAATATTATTTGGGATTATTTAGGAATTAGGATACATGTTAAGCACTATTTAATAAACATTGAAAATTGTAAAAGTGTGTGAAAATTAAATCATTTGATTCAAATAATTTGATTTTTTTTTCTAAAAGGCTATATTATCCTCTTGTAATTTATTTTAAGTTTCTTTTAAATTTATATATGTATATATTTATTAATAAATAATTAATTTAATAAAAAAACTCAAATTAAATTTTGAATGTGAAATTTTCGTAATTAAAGAAATCAAATTAAATTTCAATAAAAAAAACTTTACAATTGTTTTCTAATTATTAACTAAGAAATCTTCTATTAACTATGTGACATAAATATAAATTATTTTTTAATTTATTTTGTAGATAAATGAAATACAATTTTAAAATAATTATTGAATTACATTTTATTAAACTTATAATTTAAAAAAAAAAGATAAAATACACTTTGATACTTTGTAGTTAGGCCCAATTCTACTTTGGTGTCCTGAAAGACAAAGCTTAACACTCAATTACTCTAAGGTTAGCTCTGTTACCACTTTAATTAGTACCCAGAGGTAACATTCCGTTAGCATTTAACGAAAAGTGCTAACGTGGCTCAATTTTTGCCGTCATTTTCTATTACATCTTAACCGTTGGTTTCTTTAACATCTTAACCGTCAATTTCTATCATAAGGTTAAATACTCATTTTAGTACTAAAACTTTCACATTTGTTTTATTTTGATTCTCAAATGAAAGTTCATATTATCTTTTAGCTTAACATTATAATAGAATACCTTTGAGTAAAAAATAATAACTGATAGAGGTACAATTTTTAAAAACAAATTATATATTTGGAACCTGCTATCTGCAACAAAGTTAACTATATAAATTTTGTCAAGAAGCTCCATTTCTAAGATTTTAACTATTTAGGATTGTTTTGAAAGAATTCAACAAAATCTAGGCATTCCCAAAATTTTCAATTCTTGTGTCACTTCAAATTAATAATAGATTTGCTCCTGCAATTTCCACAAATTCAAAAATGACCCCTACACCCTCTTTAAATCCCAAATCCAACTCCCTCCTTCTCTCATTTTTTCCATTCATAGTCTCACTCTCTCCCTCGGCTTCCACCACCACAGAAGTCGCCAGAAGCTCATACGCCGGCAAACAACCACCATCGTTGCCATTCCTCTTTCTCTCATTTTTCCTTTCTGTTCGCCTGCTCTCCCTTTGTCAAACTTGCCATCTAGTCTCGTTTCCCTCTCTTTCTTCTCTGTTAGTTCATGTTTGCTAGTGGGATGTGTTTTTCTAGTTTCGACTGAATCGAGTTGGAAACCGATTTAAAGCCACAATTTTCCAAAGTGTGACAATTCCCCGTTAAATCATGACGGAATGTGACTACATGATATCAAAGTGTCAACGGCGAAAACCTTAAAGTAGTCACCCAAATAGAATTGGGACTAACCACAAGGAATCAAAGTATATTTTACCTTAAAATAAATTACAAGACGATAATATAGTTTTTAGATTAAAAACAATTAGATCATTTAATACAAATGATTTAATTTTTTTTATTTTTATAATTTTTCAAGCATATTAAATACTCTTTACCATGTGTCTTTAGGCTATATGTCAGATAATTCCATATTATTTTATTTTCAAGTTTTTCCACAAATCAACCCCCAAACCAATTATTGTCTCATGAACCATATAAACAATCCTCCACTCAACAAACAACACCCACTCCCCTGCATTTACATAAGCACTCAGCATTCAACAACACACACTAGCTTCAATAGTTACGTGACTATTACACAATTATATGGATGTGTTTTAACTGTGTGTGTATGTGTGCCTAGAAAACAGAGGATTCCCTCGCTTTAATTTTATATACTAACTTAAATTACTGATTATGCCTACCAAGCACTTTATCAAATATTTCTATGATAAACTAGATAAGAATTAAGAACTCATCACTCCATTATTGCTTTTTTTTTTTTTAATTGGTAATAAATTAATTTCTCTCTCTTTACTAATAGTACCTAAACCAAATCTAACTTACTCAAATATGTTCCCTATTAATCAAGCTTGGTTGGTCTAGTGGTTAGCTCACTAGGTCGCTTAAGCAAGTGTCGGGGATTCGATCCCTGCCTTGTGTATGCAGCAACCAATTAGCCAGCGACAAACCCTAAAATAAAGCTCAGATCCGCGGAGCGGAGGATTAGTTGGGCAACCAAAAAAAATATGTTCCCTATTAATAATTTTAGTCTTCCAATTAACTTCCTTACTAACTAGACGATTATATATAAAAGCGTAATGTCATATTTAATACTAATAAACACCCAAATATTTGTCTTATAAACATAAAAAAACAGACCTTAAAGACTAGGCGGATCTGCTTAAAAAGAAATCGAGTTACCTTCTTTTCTTTCCACTTTGATTATTTTTCTTTGATCCGCTTGGTTTTCATTCTTCCCGAGCTTCTTATGGTTGCTTTGTAACTAAAGATCTTGGTAGATGCTTTTTTGTCTCCTGGACCTGTACTCCTTCCGTTTTGTTCTTCCTCTTTTGTTTTGATTGAATTTCCCTTTTCATCAAAGAATATCAAGAAATTATTTGCAGTTTTGTACTTCCACGGGGGGCGGTGGCCCCAAGTATGGTATAATTCCAAATCCATATATATAT
>QANZ01018959.1:6513-42899 GCA_003254925.1 Chamaecrista fasciculata
TGTTGGAAAATAACAAATTAGTTATAACTATCTAAGAGTTAGTTAGTTATTTTAATTTATTAAATTCCACCAAAAATAGGGGAAGATAGGCGCATGGAGGGAGAGAGAGATTCGGGAAGATTTGATCTTCCAAATTGATTCTCCAAGATTGCATTTTGATTCCAATTTTAATATTAAGGTAATATTTTAAATTGGAAATCAAGTCCTAAAATTGTGATATTAAGATATCATAATATTATGGTTTGATAATTATATGATTTTAGGCTTTTCTAAAATTATAATTATCAAAATCCCCAAACCCTATAAATACAAGCCAAAGTCGACTTTGGCCATAGACATAGAGAAGAATTGGATTCTTTGATAAGTGAGATATATGCCAATTCTAGAGAGAGAAAAATTTCGATTTTGATCTAGTCTAGAGAGAGAATTCACAAACTTGAGAATTGGATTCTTGAGAGTGAAATCAAAAGGTGAGAGCCTCATGCACATAGAGTGAAAGTCGACTAAGCCTAGTTCTTCTTAGAGAGAAAATTCGATTTTCTCTTGGTGAGGAGAGAGAGAGAAAATCGCATCCTTGCTTTCCTAGAGAGAGAAAGTGGCGCACAATATTAAGAGTTAATATTGTGTGACAAGGTTGTGTGGGATCAAGAAGTGTTCTTGATCAAGGCGCCATCTAGTTCTTGGACATTCAAGAAGAGTTCTTGAATTCAAAAGAACACCCGTAGATAAAGGTTCCGGATTCACTTGAGAAGTGAAGGAGGCTAGCACCTAGGAATCTCCAAACTGTTCGTGTGGATTACCGGCGGAGGAAGGACGCGACAAGTGGACTTCTTGGGAACGCCCCGTTCAACTAAAGCGATTGAAACTCTGAGGTATACCACTTAACCAAAAGTTTTAAATTCAGCTAGTGGATCCGTTCGGGAATTCTTGGACCTGGGCGTTTAAAGTTTTTTTTTATTTTACAGTTTTTACATGCTTCCGCTGCCTTAGGCGCCCTTGAATTCCCAACAGCAATTACGTAAGGTGGTTACGAATTGCTGGACTGACCCGGAGAGTCTTGCATGGGTTTAGTCATCAGCTAGTCTCTCCTAGTACGCCTGTAGCGATGCCTTTGACCTGAGGTCAATGACTATTCCGGCGTTGCAGTTGTCAGTCTTTGGCTTAGTCTAACGCTGCCCGTAACAGGGTAGTTATACGGGCTGAGTACGGGTCTGGTTGATTGCATTGCTGTGGAATGTGGATTGGCCAAAATGGGATTTTGTCCCTCATTAGATGAGAGATATCTAACTGGCGCCCTCGATGAGTCTGTCCAGGAAAAAGGAGTGGCCACTCAAGAATTGGGACTTACTAAGGGAATTGAGAAAGTTGTGGTTTGGATTATGGATGACATACCTGTGCCTAGTCCATGACCAAGATATCGTAGGACAATCTGTTAGTGCAGGCAAGGCAAGAGAGATTTGAGACAGCAAAGGCTCTATACTCTTGCAAGATGGGAGAAGGTCAATCTGTTAGTGCCCACGTCTTAAAGATGCAGGGGTACATAGATCACCTTGCCAGGCTGGGTTTTCCCATTGTGCCAGAGTTAGCGACGGATTTAATCCTGCATTCGCTACCTCGAAGTTATGACCAGTCTGTCTTGAACTTCAACATGAATGGCATGGAGAAAACTATTTCTGAACTGCATGTGATGCTAAAGACTGCTGAGATGTTTATTAAGAAGGCGCCTAGCACTGTCTTACTAGTTCAGGATAAGGGAAAGGGTAAGGGCAAAGGAAAGAGGAAAGGGGACGCTGAGGCTAATGGGACCAAGCTTGCAGCAAAACCTAACCCACCGCCTGCCAAGAAGGCAAAGCCCAATAAGGAGACAGTTTGTTTCTTCTGCCAGAAGCCAGGACACTGGAAGAGAAACTGTAAGCTGTTCTTGGAAGATCTGAAGAAGAAGAAGAGCGAAGCCTCTACTTCAGGTATCTATGTTATAGGTGTTCACTTGTCTACTCCTACTACTTGGGTATTGGATACCGCTTGTGGTTCTCACATATGTACTAATGTGCAGGGGTTGAGAAGAAGTAGAAAGCTGAACAGGGGCGAGGTGGACCTACGTGTGGGCAATGGAGCAAGAGTTGCTGCTGTTGCTGTAGGAACATTCGAGCTAGTTTTGCCCACTGGGCTTATATTGTTTTTGAACAATTGTTATTATGTACCATCTCTTAGTTCTAACATTATTTCGCTTTCTTATTTGGATAAGGAAGGATTTGTTTGTGTGAATGGGAATGGTAGATGTTCTATTTATAAGAATGAGGTGTTATATGCTTATGGTGATTTGCATGATAACCACTATATCTTAAAATTAGAACAAAGACGTAATAATAACGAAATCTATAACATTGATACGAAAAGGATTAAGACTGGCGAGCCTAATCCTACATACCTTTGGCATTGTCGTTTAGGCCATATAAACGAGAAACGCCTCGAGAAGCTCCATAAGGATGGACTTCTAAGCTCATTTGATTTCGAATCATATGATGCTTGCGAATCTTGTCTACTTGGTAAGATGACAAAGGCGCCATTCACTGGCCGCAGTGAAAGGGCAACTGACTTACTGGGGATCATACATAGTGATGTATGTGGACCCATGAGCATCAGCGCCAGAGGTGGGTACTCCTACTTCATTACGTTTACTGACGACTTCAGTAGATATGGGTATATCTACTTGATGAAGCATAAGTCAGAGTCTTTTGACATGTTCAAAAGATTTCAGAATGAAGTTGAGAACCAGCTTGACAAGAAAATCAAGATCCTACGATCAGATCGAGGAGGCGAGTATTTGAGTCAAGACTTCATTGATCATCTTAGTAGTTGTGGGATAGTCTCACAACTGACTCCACCTGGAACACCACAGTGGAATGGTGTGTCTGAGAGGAGGAATCGAACTCTATTAGATATGGTTCGGTCTATGATGAGTCAAACCGATCTTCCGCCATCCTTTTGGGGGTACGCTTTAGAAGCTGCCGCTTTCACACTTAACCGTGTTCCGTCTAAGGCTGTTGAGAAGACACCATATGAGATATGGAATGGGAGGAGTCCCATTATGTCTTACCTCAAGGTTTGGGGATGTGAAGTTTACGTTAAGCAACAAGCTAGCGATAAACTATCTCCCAAATCCCTTAAGTGTCTATTCGTAGGATACCCTAAGGAAACAAGGGGTTACTATGTCTACTACCCAGCTGACAACAAAGTGTTTGTAGTCAGGAGTGGATACTTCTTGGAGAAGGATCTAGTTTCCAAAAGAAACAGTGGGAGTAAGATAGAGCTAGAAGAAGTTCAAGCTCCGCAAGACACGCCAGAGGCGCAGACGGAAACTGGAGAAGTTCCACAAGAGGTTGTGGAAGCTGCTCCACAAACACAAGGACCACGAAGGTCTGATAGAACACGTTTTCAACCAGAGAGATATTACGGATTTCTCGTGGATGAAAACAAGGATGTGTTGCTCACGGAGCGTGGTGAACCCACCACCTATCAAGAGGCCATCGTAGATCCCAACTCAGAAAAATGGGTTGAAGCCATGAAGGCTGAGATGCAATCCATGTACGACAACAAGGTGTGGACCTTGGTCGCGCCACCTGAAGGGGTAAAACCCGTAGGGTGCAAGTGGGTTTTCAAGGAGAAAACCGACATGGATGGCAACGTTACTGTCTTCAAGGCCAGGCTAGTTGCGAAGGGATTCACGCAACGTCATGGTATAGACTATGACGAAACGTTTTCGCCTGTCGCAATGGCCAAGTCCATTAGGATCCTCCTTGCCATAGCTGCATATTATGACTATGAGATATGGCAAATGGATGTCAAAACAGCATTCCTTAATGGAAGGCTGCCCGAGGACGTGTATATGATACAGCCTGAGGGGTTTGTATGTCCGTAGGCTCCAGACATGGTGTGCAAGCTTCAGAGATCCATTTATGGATTGAAGCAGGCATCGAGGAGTTGGAATCACCGTTTTGACGAAGTAGTCAAAGAGTTTGGCTTCTTGCAGAATCCGGACGAACCTTGTGTTTACAAGAAGGTTAGTGGGAGTACTATCGTATTCTTGGTACTGTATGTCGATGACATACTACTCATTGGAAACAACGTTCCAACCTTAGAGATTATAAAATCTTGGTTAGGAAAATCTTTCTCAATGAAGGACTTGGGAGAAGCTGCCTATATCCTAGGCATTACGATCTATAGAGATAGATCTAGGAGGCTTCTCGGATTGAGTCAGAGTACATACTTGGATAAGGTATTGAAGAGGTTCAATATGCAGGAATCCAAGAAGGGATTCGTCCCTATAAATCATGGATTGACCTTGAGCAAGAAACAGTGTCCGAAGACACTTGTTGAGCGAAGGCGCATGAGTGGAATGCCATATGCCTCGGCCATAGGATCCATCATGTATGCCATGTTATGTACTCGACCGGATGTGTCATTTGCCCTAAGCATGACGAGCCGATTCCAACAAGACCCTGGTGAGGATCATTGGATCGCTGTCAAGAATATCCTTAAGTACTTGAGAAGGACTAAGGATGAATTCTTGGTGTACGGTGGAACTGGTGAAGAGCTATGTGTAAGGGGTTACACAGATGCTAGTTTCCAAACCGACCAAGATGACTTTAAATCGCAGTCAGGATATGTGTTTCTCCTGAACGGTGGCAGCGTGAGCTGGAAGAGTTCCAAGCAAAGCACGATTGCTGATTCTACAACGGAGTCCGAGTATATTGCAGCATCGGATTCCGCAAAGGAGGCTGTGTGGATTAGAAAGTTCATCTCCGAGCTTGGAGCCACGGTCCCTCCAGAGGACCAAACATATACTCAGACGTTTTCACCTTGTCAGGGAGATGATTGACAGAGGTGATGTGAAGATATGCAAGGTAGCAGGATACTCAGACGTTTTCACCTAGTCAGGGAGATGATTGACAGAGGTGATGTAAAGATATGTAAGGTAGCAGGCGAGGACAACGTTGCTGATCCTCTGACTAAACCTCTTGCAAGGGTCATACATGAACGCCATGTATCGTCGATGGGGATTAGACACATTGATCAGTGAACCTAGAGTAGGAAGAGCTAGATTAATGATTGTACCCTAGTGCAAGTGGGAGTCTGTTGGAGATTGTGCCCTAGGGCCAATCATTTTATTTGATAAATATGTTGTGAACATATTATTAATTTATGGAAGATAAATTAATGTGTTGTCATATCATTTGCATGTTTACTATGATAACGTCCATGATTAATTATGAGATAATTAATCTAAAATTGTCCCTGGTCGATTATTTTTGTGGGAGCAAAAATGAACTAAGACCAGCATGACCTCGGTGCATGAGATGCACGCACTAGATGCTGGGACGAGAGTCATGGTGCAATTACGTAAGGTGGTTACGAATTGCTGGACTGACCCGGAGAGTCCTGCATGGGTTTAGTCATCAGCTAGTCTCTCCTAGTACGCCTGTAGCGATGCCTTTGACCTGAGGTCAATGACTATTCCAGCGTTGCAGTTGTCAGTCTTTGGCTTAGTCTAACGCTGCCCGTAACAGGGTAGTTATACGGGCTGAGTACGGGACTGGTTGATTGCTCTGCAGTGGGATGTGGATTGGCCAAAATGGGATTTTGTCCCTCATTAATTTGAGAGATATCTAACTGGCGCCCTCGATGAGTCTGTCCAGGAAAATGCGTGGCCACGCGGGAATTGGGACTTACTCAAGGAATCGAGAAAGTTGAGGTTTGGATTATGGATGACATACCTGTGCCTAGTCCATGACCAAGATATCGTAGGACAAACGGATCACGTACACGGAGGTACTGAGGTTAAGTCGTTCTTCCGGTTACCGAACGATCACTCACGGATTTTGGGTAGTTGTGATGGCTTGCTAGAGTCCGCTCACAACTTGTAGGTCATGGGGATGCCCTACTGCCATTATTGCGTGGGGCCTGCTGGGTCACACACGGGCAGGATCTGATCACCATTCGAGAGGGACACGAATTAGGGTTAATTCGTGGGTCACGCGAGTGACACGATTTAAGACACAGAGGAAATGTCTGGGACATTAGGTCTGGTCTTAATTAATCTACAGATGACATATTTAGATTTGTGGGACAAATTTAAATATTAATAATTGAATATAATTAATGAGATTAATTATAGGCAATTTAAATATTAGGAAAATAATTCTGGATAATGTTCCTAAGAGTTAGGAAATTATTGAATTATAAAATTCCTAATAAATAGGAGGGTGGCGCCTCATGGGATAATTTTGGGTTAAATAAAATTGTTTTATTTAATTCAATTATTATTTGAAATTCAAATGGAGATTTGAAATTCAAAAGATTTGGTGAAGATCTTTTAATTACTTTGGTGAATCAAAAATTAGAGGTTTTTGATTAATTAAATTCCAAGGATAATTAAAGGGGGAATGGCGCATGAGGTGGGTCCCATTGGGAGATTTGATCTCTCAATTTGATTCTCCAAGATTGCATTTTGAATTTAAATTATAATATTAAGGTAATATTATAATTATAAATTCAGACCTAAAATAATTATATTATCAGAATATCTTTATTTTAGGAATTATTAAATCACCAAATATTTTCCCTATAAATAGGGTGCAAGTCGACTTGCCCCATATGCTAAGCATTGAAACCCTAGTTTATTTTTCCTCCTAAGAGTTAGAGAGAGAAAAATTCCTTTGCACACACATTAGAGAATTTCGACTTTCTCTAAGAGTTAGAGAGAGAATTCGAATTTGCTCTACAAATTAGGGTTTGAGAGAAGAATAGGCAAGAAGGAGTTCTTGTGGGGGGATTCTTCTAGCGCCACCTCTAAAAGTCTGAATCATCAAGAAGGAGTTCTTGATATTCAGAGGTCTGTAGATTGGTCCCAGAAATTCTTTTGAGAAAAGAATTTGGAGGCTAGCACCTCGGTGGTCAAAGAAACTGTTCGTGTGGATTACTGGCAGAGGGAGAACTCTGGGAGTGGATCCGTGGAACTCGCCCCGTACAACCATCGTTTGAAACTCTGAGGTATAACACTAACCAAAAGTTTTAAATTCTACTAGCGGATCCGTTCGGGAATCATAGGACCTAGGCGTTTAATTTTAATTTTATTTTTGCTTCTGCTGCCTTAGGCGCCTAGGATTCCCAACACTAAAACCCATGCAGGACTCTCCGGGTCAGTCCAGCAACTTGTAACTCTTTACATAATTGCACCATGACTCTCGTTCCAGCATCTAGTGCATGTATCTCTATACACCGAGGTCATGCCGGTCTTGGTTCATTTTCTCTCCCACGAAAACAATCGACCAAGGACAAATTTAGATTAATTATCACATAATTAATCACGGACGCTATCATAGTAAACATGCCAATAATATGATAACACATTAATTTATCTCCATAAATTAATACATATGTTCAAAACATATACATAAAATGATTGGCCCTAGGGCACAATCTCCTTCAGATTGTGCCCTAGGGCCAATCATTTTATATGTATGAACATATTGATTGACTAATTTATAGATGATAAATTGAGTCGTTATCATATTATTAGCATGTTTACTGTGATAATAATCCCTGATTAATTATACGATAATTATTCTAAAACTGTCCCTGGTCGATTATTCATGTGGGAATGTGAATGAATTAAGACTAGCATGACTTCAGTGTATGGAGATACATGCATACGATGCTTTACGAGAGTCATGGTGCAATTATGTAAGGGGTTACAAGTTGCTGGACCGACCCGGAGAGTCCTGCATGGGTTTAGTCATTAGCTAGGCTCTCCTGTACATCTGTCACGATGCCCTTAGACCTGAGGTCTTGACTATTTCGGCGTTGTAGATGTTGAACTTTGGCCTAGTCCAACGTTGCCCGTAACAGGGTAGCCATACAGGCTAGGTACGGGTTTGGTTGTTTACCGTGCTGAGGAATGTGGTTGACCAAGAAGGAATTTTGTCCCTCATTAAGATGAGAGATATTTAACCGGTGCCCTCGATGAGTCTGTCCAAGGAATGTGTGGCCACACATGGAAAATGGGACTAACTCAAGGAATCGAGAAAGTTATGGTTTGGATAAAGGATAACTTTCCCGTGCCTTATCCATGACCAAAATATCGTGTGACAATCGGGATTAAGACAAGGTCGTACTTAGGTTAAGTCGTTTGGCGTTAAAGCGATATCTCACGTGTTTTGGGTAGTCGTGATGGCTTGCTAGAGTCCGCTCTCGACTTGTGAGTCATAGAGATGGCTTGCTGCCAACTTCGCGTGAGGCCTGCTGGGTCACACACGAGCAGGATCAAGACACCATAATGGGACACGAATTAGGGTTTAATTCGTGGGTCACTTTAGTGACACAATTTAAGACATAGTTGAATGTTTGAGACATGAAGTCTTGTCTTAAATGAAATCTACGTATAGATATTTAAATTTGTTAGACAAGTTTAAATATATTAATTGTTGAATAGTTAATTTGATTAATCTATTTACAATTGAATTCTTGTTTAAAATATTAGGGAATAATAAATTGGATAAGCCTCCTAAAAGTTAGGGGATTATTGATTTATTAAATTCTTTAATATTGGATAACAAGAAGATGAGGGTGGCGCCTCTTCTTGATTTAATTAATAAAATTGTTTTGTTAATTTAAATCAAGATTTGAATTTGAATTCAAGATTTGATTTTGATTTCAAGATTCAAGTTTGAATTAAAGATATTAGGGTAATATTTTAATTCAATATTGTTAGGGAATTTGAATTCAAGATTCAAATTTGAATTAAAGATATTAGGGTAATATTTTAATTCAATTTGTTAGGGAAATTAATAAGTTGGTTATAACTTCCTGAGAGTTAGGGTTGTTATTTTAATTATTACATTCCTATATTAAGGCATGAGGATGGCGCATGACTTGATCCAATGGGCAAGATTTGATCTTGCATTTTGGTTTTCAAGATTGCATCTTGAATTTCAAATTAAGATATTAATGTAATATTTTAATTAGGAATTCAAATCCTCTTGACCAATGGGGATTGGGCATTCAAGATTTAGTTTTCAAGATTTGATCTTGAAATTTAAATTTAAATTTCCTTTTAGTTTTGAATTATCATATTAGTGTAATATCATAATTCAAGATTTTAGAAACCCCTATTTCTTGATTGCATTATTCCCTAATTTCACGAGTTAGGGAATGTGATTCCCTAATGAGAATATATATATATATATAGATATATATATATATAATCACACACATGAGTCACCTAGTCTAACCCTAAGTGGTGAGAGGGAAAAGTCGCCTATTTCTAAGAGAGAAGGGAGAGTGATTTTCGATCTAACCCTAATCCTAGAGAGAGAAGCAATTTTGTATGTGTGAGAAAGTGAGAGTGAGGCGCCAAGAAATAGTTTCTTGGTAGAGTGTTCATCTCTCTTGTGCGCCACTTGGTTTTTGGGATTCAAGAAGTGTTCTTGAAGATCGCCACTTGGTTCTTGGGAATTCAAGAAGTGTTCTTGAATCCAAGATTGTAGAGTGGTTCCCGTATTCTCTTGGGAAGAAGAGAAGGAGGCTAGCACCTAGGTGTCTGCCAAACTGTTCGTGTGGATCACCGGCAGAGGAAGGACACGCGTTGCTGTGGACTTCTCTGAATCGCAATTCAAAGCTACCGATTGAATTTTTAGGTATACCTCTTCTTTTACTAGAATAAATGCAATTAGTGGATCCTGGAAGGGAATTATAAAGTACGCTTTTAAAGTCTTTTGTGTTTTTTCCGTTGCACTCGCTCTATAATTCTCCAACATAATTCAGGACTAAATTGTATATTTTATTTCATTACCCATGAACCTTTAGAAAATTACAATTATTTTTCAATGATCAAGTCTGTATCTCATAGTCTAAATGAACAAAAAATATATTGGAGGATGAAAATGTTAATAACATAAAAATTGAAGGATAAAAAATTGTAATCATTAATATGACTGTTGATACAAAAGGAAATTACCTATATAACTGGAAAAATATATGAAAGATTATCAATATATCAAAAATCGTATATTTTTATAACTCAAGTATTGATTTATTGAATTAGTATAAATTTAGGGATAAAAATAATTTTTCTTTAATTAAATTAATATAAGATATATATCAAAATAATATAAATATATATATAATATTATATCACCTAAATAAATATATATCTATACTATATTATATGTGTGAGGGTGCTTTTGGTTGGTCAAAAATAATTAAATTAAAAATTAAAAAAATAAAAAATAAACATGTGGAACTTGATAATTGGCTAAATATATAAATAATGTGAAAGAGAAAGTAGTAGATGAGATTTAAGAAAGTGAAAACTTATTATTTGGTCTTTTAATTTTCACACTTCTAACGGTTTAGTCCTTAAATAATAGAAATATACTATTTAGTCATTGAATAACTACAAATGTCAAATCAGACGTTACATACATATTTCTGTGTCTGTTAGGGCACAGAAAGCCCCTAATATATATATATATACACGTGTGTTGGGGGGGGGGAATAATATTATATTATATATATATATGAGTGTGTGGTGGAGAGAGAAAAAAGTTAGTATGAAATGATGGAGAGAGAAATGAAGTTGTAAGTGTAATAAGTGAGGTTAGTGTAAATTACTATTTTGTCTAATAGTGTTTTGGCCAAAGTCCTATTTTGGTCCCCCAGTTATGCTCCTTGTTCCAAATAGGTCCCCCAGTTATTTTTTGTTCCATATTGGTCCCCCAGTTATGCAAAACTTGAAAAAGTTGGTCCCTCTAACGTTTTCCATCCATTTTTTCGTTAAAAAAACAGGAAAAATAAACTTTCATCCCCAAAAGTTTTATTTTCTTATATTAAGGTCCTTTTCTTTTTATCTCAAAAAATGTCTTCCTCTCTTCTCAATCGTACTTACCCATTTCTTTCTTCCTTCTTTTTCTTCATCTTCTTCTTCTTCTCTCAAAGTTTCAGTCTTTCCACTCCTCAATCTTCCAAAACCTTCATCTTCCGAGTCCACTCAAAACGAAGCCTCCTCTGTTTCACGCCATCCCTCTGTTCTCGCCGTCTTCGAAGATCGTCGGCGTTCTCTCCACACCACTCGCTCCCCGCAATTCCTCGGCCTCCGAACGCAGCGCGGCCTCTGGTCGGAATCCGACTACGGCTCCGACGTCATCGTCGGAATCTTCGACACCGGAGTCTGGCCGGAGCGCCGGGGCTTCTCCGACGTGAATTTAGGCCCAATTCCTCGCCGGTGGAAAGGGGTTTGCCAGACCGGCGTTAAATTCGTCGCCGGAAACTGCAACAAGAAGCTCATCGGAGCGAGATTCTTCTCTAAAGGTCACGAGGCAGGTTCTAGTGGTCCCGGTTAGATGAACCCAATTAATGAAACTATTGAATTCTTGTCACCCAGAGACGCCGACGGCCATGGCACCCACAGGGCGTCGACGACGGCCGGCCGATACGCCTTCAAGGCGAGCATGTCGGGTTACGCCGGATCAATTGCGAAAGGCGTCGCTCCCAAAGCTCGTCTCGCCGTTTACAAAGTCTGCTGGAAGAACTCCGGCTGCTACGATTCCGAGAGAGAGATGTGGACGAGAGAGAGAGAACTGGACGAGAGAGAGAAGTGGAGAGGGAGAGAGAGAGAGAGAGAGAGATTTTATTTTTTTTGGGTAAATTCACTTAAAATCTTAATTTACTTTCTTTTCTGACGTTTTGATCCTATTATAAAAAGAAAAGGACCTTAATATAAGAAAATAAAACTTTTGGGGATGAAAGTTTATTTTTCCTCTTTTTTTAACGGAAAAATGGATGGAAAACGTTAGAGGGACCAACTTTTTCAAGTTTTGCATAACTGGGGGACCAATATGGAACAAAAAATAACTGGGGGACCTATTTGGAACAAGGAGCATAACTGGGGGACCAAAATAGGACTTTGGCCTAGTGTTTTTGATATTTTTATTAGAATATAGGTAATTATAGGTATATGAGTAGGGGTATGATAATAATTGGATAGATAAAAAAATGAAAATGGAATGTAATGATATTGGAATGAAATGAAAATATAAAGCAAAACAAACACCGAATTTACACTGTAGCTCCAATTGTGAAATGAACCCATCCCAAACACACCCTAAGTAAATATATAAACTTGTGCTTCTAAATTATAGTAACCAATGCCACTACTACAAATTTTTGAGCTTTCCGTTTTGTTTTACAAGATGCGGCAGTTTCAAAAAATTTAAAATTTTATTTTCAAGTACCTGAATATTATTTATTAATTATATATACACACTCTATCCCTCATAGCACATGCAGCTAAGGCATTTATTATAATTTAAACAGAACACAATAACCCCTAATCGCCTATGTTATTTACTATTATCTTTTTTTTTTAAGGATAAATTACATTTTGGTACCTTGAGGTATGGACTGATTTTTCGTTGATACCCTGTTCTTTCAAAAGTGACATTTTGGTACCCTGTTCTATTCGTCGTTAGCACTTTAGTACCCAATATTCTTTTCGAGATATGACGCATGGACAGTTCAAACTCCTTATTTCGAACAATATTTACGTGCATCGTCACTAATTACGACAGCTCAAATTCTGGCAAAGTTCAAAATCTCTTCTATAAGTTCTATCTAGCATCAGCACCTCATATGCCAATTTTGTGATTGAGCCGTTGGCTAAGCCGCTGGCGCAAGTGGCGGCTCAAATGCTTCCACTTCGCCAATTCATATCTCGTGTCAACTCCAGCCTTGGTTCAGCCATATTTATTAGGTTTGAGGTGATTATAGACCTGAAAGACACTAGCAAACACTTATGCATCACTTCTAATTCACTTGCACAAATACTATAGAGAAAACATTGCAAAATGCATGGTTTTATGCATTTATAAATCACAACACATTGACACTAGACTAGTAATGTAATTGGTCATTTATGCATCAAATATATCATAATAGATAGCAAAAGAGGACCAAAAGGAAACTTTGAGCAAACCTGAGGGACCAAAATAGAACTTTGGCCAAAATATTAAGAACAAAATCTACGTGACTAATGACATATAATGTAAACTTGACGAAGAAAAAAAATCTTGAATCCTAACTCATTGAAAAATGCGATTAAGTTTGTTGTTAATTTGTTGAAAGAAGTTAGTGAAAGGATAACATTAACAAAAATGTGAAACATTAGAAACAAAATTAACCGTAAAAAAAAAAGATTGGGGAAGAAATTTATAGTTGGTGTAAAGTTTGAAAACTAAAGATGCTTTTGGCCAAACTTTATTTTCTTTCCTACCCTTATAGAGTTATATATATCTAGATTAGGCCCAAGTGTGTGTATATGTATGAGTAAAACTCATAAATTTATTTTACACATGTTAATCTTTGAAAGTCATAAAAATAACACAATATTAATTTATATATTCTCTTTCGCCTACTTTTATGGACAAAAATATTAACATAGATTGGTTTCATAATTTTCATAACTATATTTTTAGAGATTGAGTTATTAAGTCTTGTACCTTTTAGAAATTAATTTATATGTTTACTATATGGTTCTATCATATTATATATATGTTGATTTTCTTTATGAATTATAATTAGATTTTACTAAATACTTAATTAACTGCCATATGCGAGGGAAATGAACTTGATAATTTCATTGTTCCATTTTTTAGCTTTGAGGTTACATAGATGACTAATCGTTATGATTTTTATTTTTTATTTTTAAATTTATATAGTATACAAAACTAATTACGTACGTCAAAAATCACGTATGACGTTTTAGGCAAGCTATGAAATATATAAACAAGTACATTAAAAATCACGTATGACGTTTTAAACAAGATATGTAATATACAGACAAGTATGAGAAAAATCGTTGATTTTATAAAAATAACACATGTTTATTTTGTTCGAAAAATGACAAATTAAATTGGTTAATTATTGTTTTGTTATAATCATTACACATATATTAAATTTAGGGACTTTTGTCCAAAATTTATTTAATATTGCTTTTACATATTGAATTTGCAAAAGTTGATTGAAAGTGTTCTTTTAATTCTTCTTAGAGTGTTTTTCTGTAATCATCGCTTACAATTGAATGATTGGTTCAGGTCAATTAACTAATTGTGAAAACTTACGTAACAATACGGTAAACTAGTAATGAGCGGACCTATAGTTATTCAAGGATCGATCCATATTGAAAGAGTTTTATAATAAGTAATAAAATGAATTGGTTAAGAGCATTGGCACTGTTAATTAAAATTTAAAAACTATTTAAAAACTATTTTATAATTACACATATAATTAACAAGAGGTGTAGGTGGTGAGTCTATGGATATTGGAAAAGTTGGTTGAGGAGTCCGTAATAAATGGAAGTTACAGCCTTAGTCCTAAAATTAAATTAAATATTCGGATTTTGATTTCAAAGAAAACAGCTATAGATTCCTGAATTGTCAAAAACCACGGTATTTGTAAATGCACAACTGCACGTAAACGTTTCAGAATGGGTTCTGCTTGTAAATATGCAAAACTTTGTAGACGGACTAGTAAAAAAATAAAGTTTCAGCTCCACTCCTAACAATAAATAAAATATTTGAGTTTTGATTTCTAATGTAACACTAGATTCTGAGCTATATTTGATTGGAATTTCGGCATGCACACAAGCGTTTGTCGTTATAGTTTTTTGAGTTTGTAACTCAAATTTTATATTTTTCATATTTTGTAACTTAATATTTACACATTCAAAAAAGTTATAAAATATTCTTTAAATATCATTAATGTTAAAATTTTTTAAATTCAGTGTCTATATGACATTTTAATGTTAGATGACAAAAAATGATTAGATAAGCTTTTTAGTTCTGAAGTGTCATTATTGATTCTTCTATTATACGCCATTATTATTATTTTTCGTGTAATCTCGCTTCTATTATACTTTGTATTATTATCTATTTGAATTTAAAGTGCGAGAGTGGTTTATGAATTTAACAAGGTATACTAATGATGCATGCTTGATTTGGAAGAATCTTTGTCGGACATTCATTGATCAATATACTTCCCTACTACTAAAACTTCAATGATGAAGAAAGAAATAGCTGCAGCCAAACTAGAATAATAAACTAGTTTGTTTGTTCCTTAATAAGCTTCAATATTCTCTAGAATAATATCTATGCATACAGGGGCGGAGCCCAGATGCTGATTTAGTGATTTTGTGTTTTTGCAAATGATGTTTTTGCCCTCTAGGTGATGTTTGATGAACTAGGATTTGGCCAGGGGTCGTATCCCAGTTCGCTGCAAGATTTTCCTGCAAGACAATGAACCACAGGGGGTTCCCCTGTGATTCACCTCCGAAGCTTAAGTTAGTAAGAGTATGAGCTAGCATGAGTAGCGTGTGAGTAATGAGTTACGTACCTTTCATAGGGTTACCATCTTGTATTTATAGGCTTATTGAGGAGAGTCCCAACCCAACCAACTTCCTTGATTGTAGAAGAGATATCTTGAGTGATATGGGAGGTGAATCATAATCTTTCCTATTTCATGTAGGAAGATATTGTTTTTTTAATTAAGGATAAGTGAGTCACTATTATTTGTGTAGGGCTCCTTGATGGCTTGTGGGCTTATGGCGCGCTGGGCCAAGGGCATCTTCTGCCAATTGGGCCTCCTAATTATTGGGCCTATTATCACTAGTCCCAACAAAAGAAGTGAAGTTCTGTCCCCATGAGATGTGTCCCCACGAGTGGATGACAGATACAACGTTTTTCGTCGGTTTGTTTTGAGGCGCTTTGTCCTTCCATTTCTGGTGCTTGGGCGTTTATCCTGATCAGGATTGATTCAAGATGTGCTTTGCACTGCCTGTGCATCTTTGTTGCTTGGGCGCTCATGCACTTTGATCTCCTTAGCGGCGTCGTGCTATTTGGGCGTTCTTGCCTGCCTAAAGGCTTCCTGGCCCGATTATGCATTTGGCCTGAACTTTGCCATTTGGACATAGTCATATATTTGGGCTATTACCACTAGCCCCTTCGAAAGAAGTGAGATTGTGTCCCCACGAGGGGAGTCCCGCTCAACGACGTGGTCGTTCGCTCATAATTTCCTGATGGCGCCATTGGCGTCCTCGCTCCGTTTGGAGGATTTTCATGTTCATAGCCTCATGGCTTACGGCGTCCATGATTTTGGCGCCCTCGCTGGGGCGGTTTGAGACTTAGTTTCCATTTGATTCTCCTGAAGACCTTGGCGGTCTTTGTGTTAGGTTGCCATGTTTTCCATGATGTCGCTGGGACTTAATTATGAGGGCGATGACCCGTAGTCGTGGGTAAGGACGCCATGCCTTCCACGAGGGTTCTGGGACCCAAAGTTGATGTTCGATACATGCGCATGTTTTTGTGGCTAACCTCCCAAGGGATGATGTCCGCATGGGGTGTGGGTGCCCTTTTTTAAGATCTTTGGGCGCTGGTGCCCCTAGCATGTTTGTTATTAACTTATGCTTGGTTTACTTTGATTTTCCCTACGTTGCAACGCGTTTTTAACTTGCATTTTCGCGATTCGATCGCTATGTTTATTTGCACACTAAAGTGCTGCCTCGCGATGGGCACGCTTCGAGCGTTTTGCGTATCATACGCTAAGTTTTGACTAGTCAACCAAGGGAGGGTCGGTCCGCATGGTAGTGAGTGCCATACTCACAAGGCTCCTTCGAGGGCCTTTTCGCTGCTGTGCCGGGGGCGTCCCCTCGAGCAGCGCTGACTTCATTAACGGTTGAAGGAAAGAAAGTAGATTTCATTGATATAAAATCTTAGTACAATTGGCGCCAAGGCCTTGTTTTGCCTTGTAATTGTAGAGTTGCGCCTAATTAGGCTCCGATTGTGGACTGGTGTGTGTCAGGCGCCTGATGAGGCGTGACTTTTGTTTTCCTTAAGGCGGATGCAAATGTTGTTTGGATCGAATTTGTCTGAGGCTTTGTCGCCGATTTTGGCTAGACATCTGTCTAATATAATCTCAGTATAAACTGTTAGTTTAATGATAAATGAATCCAGCAAAAGAATTGAGAATAATAATTAATGCTTGCAGCAAAACTTTTTACATTATTGTTTATTTAGAGTATACCACTCTTCTCCTTTCCATGAAATGCTCCAAGTTGGGAGGCTTTTTTGCCTCACCCTATTGAATTTCTGCAAAGTTCAAAACACAAAAAATTATCAAATGAATTTAATTGCTCAATCATTTTTATGGGGCGCCCATATCCATAGCGGCGCCTCGCGTACTGCGGCGCTTACGCTTATGACAACGCCCACGCCGGTGTAAGGATTTCCAAGTGCTGAGAAGTGCCTGAGTTCTTAAATAAAGAAGCTGATGAGTCATCACATAATATTAATGCCAAGACAGTGCTTATTAGCATTTCTGAGAAAGATTAAAACAACATTGTTTAGCTATGCCTTGCCTTTTGAAAAATAGTACTAAAACCAAGCATTCGATGCGCATTATTATTCAAACAAGTCCAATCCACATGAAATTGAACCAAGGGCAACAAAGGATTTTATATATCCGTTAAAAAATTCGAAAATGAAAGTATCATAATACCTGACAGTAATAGTGGTATAATGAAGTTGGAGCAAAATCTTTGCTCTTAGTGTAGTCCTTATCAAGGCTACCCCTGTCTTTAAGAAATGTAATTCAAATGCTGGAGGCATGGGTAAGGCGTTAGCAACAACATTGTAAAAGTCGTGCCCAGTAAATTAAAAATTATTTTCATCCACAGAAAAGTCATCAAATAAGCATGCAAAGTGCGCAAATACAACGTAAGCATCCAAATCAGTCAAAGCATATGACATTGAAACTTTCCAATCTCCTAGCCTCGAAATCAACCCGTTATGGGCATATTCAAAGTTTATCCATATAGCTAACCATGGACAATTGTGATTTTATTTTATCAAAGTAAAACAAGCAAAAATGTAATTATGTTTTTAACTTTTTCAAAGTTCTCGTAGTCATTATGTCAAATACCTCATTTGCCTTCTAGTTCGAATCTCAAATTTTGTTCAAGCTATGACAGCAATTTTAAAGCAAGTGCTAGCATACCGAGTCCCATTTTAAGGAGAGACGTTTAAAAGTTAAACTTATCTAATAAACCACGCTCGCGGCAGCGCCTGTATTCACATTGGCGTCCACGCCCGTATTCATATTGGCGTCCACACCTGAATTCATATTGGCGTCTGTGCCTGTATTCCTATTGGCGTCCGCGCTCCCATCGGCGCCCACATTTACGGCGGTGGCGCCCGTGCCGTTGGTGGCAGCTTAATTTAGTATAAACTTGCATTCCGCTTGGTCAGGACCGCCAACCAATAACATGGGACCTTTGATAAGGTGCTTGTACGTAGCTGTTATTGGAGCATGGTATTTTATAACAAAATACACTTGAGGCGTGAATTCTTCCTCACTAAATCCTGCATCACTTTATTACAATAAAAGTGTCCTTCCAAGACAAGCGGTTAAGCACATGTATTTACGTGTATTGAACAACATGTTAGAGAAAATATTTATTGACCATGTATAAATGGGGTTTTATTTTGCCACAATCCATTAGGCATAGCAATAGCTTTTTAAGTAAAGTAAGGCATGTAGTCAAGCTACACAAACAGCAATTTGGACTTTGCATAAAGAAAGCAATAGACTTGGTCTCACAATAGCGCACTTAAACACAAGTTGTAAGATATCATTTTTTGCCATAGAGTAAACACATCATGTGTATTCAATGTAATAGCAAAATAAAAGAAGCTATTTGAGTCACAATATCGTGTGGAGCCAACAATCCAAGTTAATAGGTGAAGCAAAACTTACTTTTCCCAGTTCGCTTCCCCACAGACGGCGCCAGTGATGAACTAGGATTTGGCCAGGGGTCGTATCCCAGTTCGCTGCAAGATTTTCCTGCAAGACAATGAACCACAGGGGGTTCCCCTGTGATTCACCTCCGAAGCTTAAGTTAGTAAGAGTATGAGCTAGCATGAGTAGCGTGTGAGTAATGAGTTACGTACCTTTCATAGGGTTACCATCTTGTATTTATAGGCTTATTGAGGAGAGTCCCAACCCAACCAACTTCCTTGATTGTAGAAGAGATATCTTGAGTGATATGGGAGGTGAATCATAATCTTTCCTATTTCATGTAGGAAGATATTGTTTTTTTAATTAAGGATAAGTGAGTCACTATTATTTGTGTAGGGCTCCTTGATGGCTTGTGGGCTTATGGCGCGCTGGGCCAAGGGCATCTTCTGCCAATTGGGCCTCCTAATTATTGGGCCTATTATCAATGTTTTTGCCCTCTTTTCATCTATTTTGGTCCCATTTTCTGTGGCCTTCGTTCTCTACTGCATAGTCCTTGATTGCTATTGCTATTTGTCCACTTTTGATATTCTAACAACTCTAGAATCATGTCATAGTCAATTAGATGCTCAACCTCTTGGACCTAGGGTTCACTTGAAATTTTGATTTTTGCCAAATCTTTCATATTTCTTTGATTCAATGTTTTTATTAGAACAAATTGGTGATTTTAATGAATCTTTGTCATTGGATTGAAGCTTGGTGGCACTTTCATGAATTTAAAGACCCGATTGAGATTTAGAGTGAAACTTTAAATTGGGGTTTTGCAAAATCTTTGGGTTTTTTTGAAAGTAATGAGTTGGATGAGTTAAATGGATGATTTTAATAAGTTCTATTGCATTGGTTTGAATTTAAAATATTTATTTTGAAACTTGACTCTCATGGTGAAACTTTAAAAGTTACATTTTGGTCCCTATGGACGGTTTTGATAGTTGTGAAGGACTAGTAGGACTCTTTTTGGTAGGACCAAGGTTTTTGAAACAATATTTTTGAATTTAAAGAGTGGTGATTCAGATTTGCAAGTCTTACTTGAGAAGAAGGAAAGTGAAAAACTATTGAGTATTGACTTATAATTTGATTTTAGAACTTGATTGTAAATTCTTCATGAATGCTTGGATTTCTAACTTTAATAGAGCTCCCAAATGATTACCCAAGTCTTTAGGCGAGACATTAAACTTAGGATAGGTGGTGATTAGATTAGTACTAGAAGTGTAGAATAGTAAAAGTGTTAGGAGGGTTTAGGGCCTAGTCGAGTTAGAAGTGTTGTACGGTCTCATGAGTATATTATTGATTGATTGAATATGTTTGTTATAGATTCTCCAACACCCGTGGTAAATCGGAAGCAAAAAGGGGTTGTAACTTATCCGTTAGAACCAGGTGCGTGGTTTTCCTATCCTTGTTTTGATCGGGGATTGCATGGTTGATTGTAAATGGAGTTTTCAACTATCATAGACTTGTTTTTGAAATGATTTTTGTTTAACATTGATGAAAATGAATTATTGAGATTGCGATCGTGAATGCTTTGATGGTGGATGCGTGTGCTCCCCGACGGGTTGAGGAGGTGTATATATTATGTGTGTGCTCCTCGTCGGGTTGAGGTGGAATATATATGAATATGTATGTTGTGTGCTCCCCGACAGGCTGAGAAGGTGTATATATTATGTGTGTGCTCCTCGTTGGGTTGAGGTGGAATATATATATGAACATATGTTGTGTGCTCCCCGTTGGGTTGAAGTGGCTATATGGATAAATTGTGTGTGCTCCTCAACGGGTCCAGGTGGATATTGATGATATAATATATGCTCCTCATGCATGAGTTGAGGCGAATAAAGCGGTATGATATATAATATACATTATTTGATATATGGAATGATGAATTGTGGACACTTGGTTTGTTTGGATATGCTGAATTAGTGTGAGATTAAGATGCAAGAATGAAATGTTTTGGGCTTCATTATAAATGTGTTTCAGGTATGCGTTTCTCTTGAATGCTGATTGTTTAATCAATTGACTGCTCTGGGTGTATAGACGATTGTAGTGTGGACTGTTGCATAGTTTTCTTTCTTGTAGGTTTTATTAACAAAGGAGGAACATGGTTTTTGTAAAAATATTGTTTCTTTATAAATCGTTTTCTCATAAACGTCTTTTCTTGAAACTTGATTATTTTCACTATTGTTTTCTTATTTCTGACTTTCTTTTATAGTATACTCTTTTTATTTTTTTATTTCCTCTTGTGAACCTCTTATGTTCGTAATTTAATAACACTTTTATATAGATAATATTTCATTATAAATTTACACCAATTCTTTTGTATATTTATAATCATCTTGTTTTCTTTGTATTTAAGATCATTAATTATGCTAGCTTTTATGGAAGTTTCTGTTTAAGCCTTTTAGTTCATTTTCTTAAACCTCTGAATTTTAATTGCTATATATGTAGAAATTGGATAATTATGTTTATGGTGGTGATTGATCAATCATTTCCTTAGGTGGTGTTGCCCTGCACCACTTCAAGGATGAGGTAGTCACTCACTGAGCTTGCGACTCACCCCCCGCTCCTATGTTTTTCAGACTCAAGTGTTGGTCAAGCTTCCTCGTATACCCTGTGAAGGAGCTAGTTCTTCCATGTTTTTCATTGAGTGTGGCTATTTATATTTTGAGTGATGTATCCCTTCAATTGTAATCTAGACTTGTCGCCTCCATTGGTACTTGGGAGATGATTCAGGGTAGATTATGCTTATGTAAAGTAATAGTCATTTGAAACTTAATTGTGGAATTATATTTGTATGTGTAAATGGATCATGGTAATTGTTATGATTGTTTTGACAGTTGTGGTAATACCCTTCACTATAATAGGAATTTATAAGCGAATTATTGAATTATGATGTATGTGTAACGTAGACAGATTAGGCTTACGGCATAGAGTGGGTCTGTGTCGTGCCAGTCACGATTCCTGGGTGGGGGTCGTGACAGGGAGGGAAGAGGATGGTTCGAACCAGTGTCCTTTGGAATTCAAAAACATCAGCTTACCACTAAGCCCCATGATTGAAACTTAGCATTTCACATACTAATATATACATATGAAGGTCCGCCACTGTATATTTAAACTGTAAAAAGAAAACTAAAAAACCTGCACTCTGACTCGATCAATGTACATTGCTTCACTACACTTTCACTATTAGACATTAGTAGATTCACGTTCTGAGATTAGAAAAGCTTGTAGTTAAGCAATATGTTCTCCCGCACAAAATCAAGAAGACACGTAGGAAAACACACAATTTAGTTTATAGAAGTTGAAGTAATTGTCACTCTAATCAATTAGTCACAAAATGAAATATAAGAGGGATAGAAAATGAAACTAAATATGTAGTTCAAAATTTACATAAATATACTCAAGGTGTACAAATTTTGTTATGAACTTTAATTCATTTTGTTGGATTTTGGAGTCTCTAGACCTGACACAAGAACTGAAATACAATAAATAATAAATGAACATCCAAGAAATAAAGTAAATACACAAGCTACAAATCTAGATGCCCTCATTAGTGCTTCTGATCTACGCCAATATTATCTACGAGGGGCAAGGTCATGATGCATGATTAATTGAGGCCATTTTAATTAATGTTATTTTCTTCCTCTTTTGGTCATTTACAATTGATTAACATATGAATACGACTCTGCCACGTATCTAGGCCCCAAATTCCAACAAATTTAAATCCTCATGAGTAATATACATAGTGAGACTAGAAAATTATAGTTAAATATATTACCTTCTCATTTACATGTCAACAACGACATAGCCAGCTTCATCCCATGCAGCCAAAACGTCCTGTTGGGTACTGTACATTTTTCCCTCTGGGTCATAGTAGTACTGCACAACAAGTCATTATAATTAATAATTAATAACATCATATCTTCGTGATTATTAAATAATTAAGAATAGTTAACAACTTAGCATATTTGGTTGTCTAATTTCCACTTTCTTGAGAATAATAGACTAGCTACTTATAGTGTGAAATTGATCGATGTATATATAATTATATGTATAGATCTCAGGTAAAGAGAGTATGTTCGTACTTGATCATATGATATTATATATATATAATAGAAGAATTCCAATATATATATATATATATTTATATATATCTAAGCATGTAATTCATATATATATATATATGCATGTAATTTCAAAATTGTGTGTACTAAAATTTACTTTCAAGAGCGTATGATTCTTTTTTCAAATTATGAGTAATTTTTTATGAGTAATTTTCTATCTCTATTAGGTTCATTATTTTCCTTAGAAAAAGCTGTTTGGGTCAAATAACATAGATAGAGTAACAACTTAATTCTAGAACTGAAAGTTTTTATTTTTTTTGCTAAAAAAAAGAAGTTAAAATTGGAAAAGTTTAAAGTATTGAAACGAAGAAACTTTTAGCATTAATTAAATTCTATTTTTAGTCTTTTTTCAATAAAAGATTTTTTAGCTTAATTAACAAAGTTATTGAAAATAATTAAATATCTTTACATTTCGTTAAATATCTAATTTGAAAATATTTTACAAGCACAATTAAATTTCAGGAATAATCTGGAATCAAAATTATATACTATAAAGACTATTCATGTTGATCAAGACACTGTTTTGAATATGTATATATAGTCAAAACCTCAAATTGTTTCTAAATATAAGGGTAAAATTTATGTTAGTCTTAAATATTTCATTTATTTTAAATTGGTTGTACATGTTTTTATAATTTCTCAAATTGGTCTCAAAGTAAACATATCTAGATCTCTCTCATTCCAAGTCCAAATCCAATTAATCTAGAGCTACAAGGTTACTTTTGAAGTTGGTCGTATCTCTCTCTCAATTTTCAAAGTCTGGATGCGACGAGTTTGAAACTATGTATTAACTCTTAATGTGTTCTTTCTCAGTCCCGTTGAGATCATTATCAAATGAGGTTAAATAGCATCCCGGATGTAAGATTGGGACCAATTTGAAAAATTATGAAAATATGTAAGACCAATTAGAAACAATAAAAAATTTAGAAGTCTGAAAACTCTGATCTTTAAGTCTAAAAAAAAACTATGACAAAAAATGATAATAATCGGCGATGGAGTGTTGGGTCATGGATGATACATCACCCTGTAACCCCTTCCCGTGTCTAACAAAAAACCAGGACAAAAAATGATAATAATAAGGTGGTAAATTAACAACTCGATCCTTGGAAAATTGTCGATTTGACAATTCGGTCCTTGAAAGATTGAAATATGCAGTTTAGTCCTTGAAAGATCTAAATGGTATACTCTTTCATCCATTAAAAAAAGACTAGAAAATATACCGTTTGAATCTTTAAGGAGTTAATTGAATTATGTATTTCAATCTTTCCCAGACTGAATTGTAAGTTATTACTAAGAGTAAAATAACAATTTGTTACCTAAAAGATCGCTGAGCTGACAACTCAGTCTATGAAATATTAAAATACACATTTAGTCCTTTTAAAATTAAAATGGTATACTTTTTAGTCCCTGAAAGAATCAAACAATATACTAATTAGTTCATCAAAAGGACAAAATAGTATAGTGTTTGGATTTTTTAAGTACTAAACTGTATATTTTAATCATTCAAGACTAAGATATCAATTCGATGGTCATCTTTCTGGGATTAAATTGCTAGTTTACTTACTCTATTACTAATAATGGGTGATATTGATGTGTTGGATGATTATGATACTTTACCGTGTAAACCCTGCTGTGTTCCATGACACGCTCTTCGGCGACCCAACCAGGGAGCAGCCATCGGTATTTTGGGGTGGCCTTGTCGTATAGAATGCTGACGGCGCGTGGGTTCACACGCCTCCGAGATCGTCGATTGATCTTTTCAACCGTCTCTAACGACATCGGTGATGTTATGTTTCTTGTCTGGATCCTAGCTGCTCCGGCCTCCATTGTTGAGAATTTTTGACGTTGAGTGAGAAACACATACAAATGAGATAGATGAAGCTAGCTAAGGAAATGAGAGAGAGAGAGAGAGAGAGAGAGAGAGAGAGAGAGAGAGAGGGAGAGAGAGAGAGAGGGAGAGAAGGAGCACAACTGTACAGAAGGGAACGTAACACTAATTTGACTCACGAAGAGTCTGTTGCGTAACGTTGGCTTATATATTCCAAAAATTGAATCACGTGGATTTTGTAATTTTTCCGTTGGGGTGGGGACCACCACTATGAAAAAGTTTATGAAAAAAGCATCTTTCAGGTCCTCAAACTTTACATTGGTTGTCAATTAGGTCTTTATTTTTTTTGCAGTCAATTTCATCCTTAACGTTTCACATTTGGGTCAATTTTATCATTTCTCTTACTTTAGGAAAATATTGGGCCAAAGTCTTATTTTAGTCCCTTAGGTTTGCTCAAAGTTCCATTTTGGTCCCTCAACTTTGTTAGTTTTGCTTTGGTCCCTCAAGTTTTCAAAACGTTCCACCGTTAGTCGCTCATGTTCTTTTTTTAATTTTTATGTGAAATCTATTAAAATTGTCTATTTATTTCTCCTTTCTTACGCTTTGATCCTATAATAAAAGGAAAATGACCTTAATGTAAAAAATTAAAACTTATAGGGGATGAAAGTCTATTTTTCCCTTTATTTTTTAAAAAAGTGGATGAAAAATGCTAAGGGACAAATGATGGAACTTTTTGAAAACTTCAAGGACCAAAACAGAATGAAGAAAAGTTGAGGGACTGACTGGCACCCCGTCATAAGGTGCCTGAGAATCAAATTTAATAACACTCGAGCCTCGCAAGTATTACTATATATTAATATATAGTATAGTTGCTAACCCAAGGTCGATCTCTCGCGGAACTTCGTGTGCTAAGAAAAACTACTAATTAATCAATTGTATAAATGACTAAGAACTTAGGTTGAAAGTTTAAAGACTTATAAAGATATATGAAAGAAACATAAAAGATAACGAAAACAATAAAGATAAAGATCCTAGAGAACAATCACGAATTCTATCATCCTAACTCATAAAGATAAACAAGGTTTATTACTATAATTATATCTACTATCAATACCACATTCAAAGGTATATCTTCGATAAATCAAAGATAATAAGATTATAAACATGTGCAACTCACCCTATTTATAGGAAGTAGAATTATCAACTATAATTATAAACTTCAATAAACACTGGTGATAATAGAGACTTTAAGATAGATAACTTAAATCAACAGATCCTGAAAACCATTCATGTGAACAAAAGAGCAACTTTATTAAATATAATAATAGTAACGTTTCCAAAAGTACTTCCCTAAATACAATCAATAAAGTTATGAAAGTATTAATGCAATCTAAAAGACTATTATCTAAGACTAATAATAAATGGATCAACCGATCTTGGTGTAGACTAGCAATAGAATACACAACAACAATAATAAGCTCCCTAGACTCTGAAGAACGATGAGCTCCGGCTACCTTCAGATTCTCCTCCAGGATGATAGGATTAGTCCATAAGAACTTTAAGAAAGGAACGAAGGGTTTTCTAAAGCTAATTGCCCAGTTTGGGCTCTAAAAAGTGATATATGAACTATGGAACCAACGAGCTATTTATAGAAAAAGTTGGGCTTGCACCGTCATGCAGCGCCGCCGGCACAAGGTGACGGCTCAAGGAAATTTCTTTGAATCTCGCTAACCTCTTCCGAGATATGAGGTATGGACAATTCAAACTCCTTATTTCAAACAATATTTACGTGCATCGTCGCTAATTACGACATCTCAAATTCTGGCGAAGTTCAAAATCTCTTCTATAAGTTCTATCTAGCGTCAGCACCTCATCTTCCAATTTTGTGATTGAGCTGTTGGCTGAGCCGCCGGCATAAGTGGTGGCACAAATGCTTCCACTTCACCAATTCATATCTCGTGTCAACTCCAGCCTTGGTTCATTCATATTTCTTAGGTTTGAGGTGATTATAGACCTGAAAGACACTAGCAAACACTTATGCATCACCTCTAATTCACTTGGACAAAAATTATTGAGAAAACATTGCAAAATGCATGGTTTTATGCATTTATAAATCGCGACACCTTGACACAAGACTAGTAATGTAATTGGTCATTTATGCATCAAATATATCATAAGAGATAACAAAAGAGGACCAAATAATATATCCAGAGTTGGTCCGATCAAGTACCAAAAGGGAACTTTGAGCAAACCTAAGGGACCAAAATAGAACTTTGGCCAAAATATTAAGAACAGAATCTACGTAACAAATGACATATAATGTAAACTTGATGAAGAAAAAAAATACTTGAATCCGAACTCATTGAAAAATGCGATGAGTTTTGTTGTTAATTTGTTGAAAGAAGTTAGTGAAAGGATAACATTAACAAAAATGTGAAATATTAGAGACAAAATTAACTATAAAAAAAGAATTGGGGACAAAATTTATAGTTGGTGTAAAGTTTGAAAACTAAAGATGCTTTTGCCAAACTTTATTTTCTTTCCTACCCTTGTAGAGTTATATATATCTAGATTTGGCCCAAGTGTGTGTGTATGTATGAGTAAAACTCGTAAATTTATTTTACACATGTTAATCTTTGAAAGTCATAAAAATTACACAATATTAATTTATATATTCTCTTTCGCCTACTTTTATGGACAACAATATTAACATAGATTGGTTTCATAATTTTCATAACCATATTTTTTTGGTGGTGTAAAAATTTATAAACATATTTTAAAAACAGTAATGAGGAAAAATAAATAATTATTCCTTACATAATTACAGTTTGGTCCCTACTCTAACATATATACGAGTAATATTTTTTTGTGGTGAAAAAAAAATTCAAAATAGGAAAAAATTTATAATTCTCGAATCTCAAAACTTTACATTTTTGTCACTCTTTCCATATATGTATGGATAATATTTTTTGTATTGTACACTATTGAGAAAAAAATGTATAATTTATATAAAAAAAATAATATTGGTCCCTCATTCAATATATATATATAATTAATATTTTTGGTACTGCAACTACTGAAGAACAAAATTCAGAAAAAAATACATAATTCATACCCCAGAAAATATACCTTTTGGTCCCTCCTCTAGTATATATATATGAGTAATGTTTTTTGTAGTATAAAAATTTAAAAATAAAATTAAAAGACAGTAAACATGAAAATATATAATCTAGTCCCCAAAAATTTATTCTGTACTCAAAAATTACATTTTGGTCCCTCACTCACACCTCCAATCTCCTTTTATATAGCTACTATAATCTCATTTTATAACTTCTCCTTTAACACAAATTTTGAGGCAATCCTTTATCATACAACTTTATTAAAGTCAAAACAAACACCAAAATAACAATCCTTTATCCGTTTTTATATTTACCATTTTTACCCCAAAAACAACTTTAAAATACCAATATAATTATTTCAACCCACCACAATCATTACATACTCTTTAAAATAATTTGGGTAAAATACAAATAATTTACCTGTGGTTTGGCCCAATTTCACATCATTGCTTTGTGGTTTAAAACGTCTCACTTTGGGTACTTATGTGTTTTGATGTTACCCACGTTAATTACTTGAACTTTTTTCCGTTAGAATTGAGACGAAATAAACATGTAAGTCAGTGAAAAATCAAATTTTGGTCCACGAATTATGGGATAAGTTTCATTTTGGTCCTAAACTGGGCATTGTTGTTTATTTCTCTCTCCCCGTCTCTCTTTCCAAAATCAGTATTCAAGTTCTGATGTTCTTGGAATCTTGTTAACCGATTTTGTTTTTTGTCACTGAAATGAACTGTATCATGCTTTGAATTTCCGGAAACGGTGAACTTCTCACACACATATTATTTTTCGATGTTTTCTTTGATTTTTCGTCAAAATCTGGAAGCGAATCTTAAAATTGATTTTGAAAACTTCAAAATCGTCATAGTCCGGTTCTTTTGGTCTTTTATTCGCTGCATAAAATTGTGTTTTTCGCTGGATTGAAATAAAATTTCAGTGTTCTGGAGTTCTTGAATTTCTTGATTTCGATCCCTCACTTTTAGGACGTGATTTTGGAATCTGAGATGACAAATCTCTTCGTCTTCATAAGACAATTCCAACTGGTTCTTGATTGGTTGGAAAAGATGCCGGAAATGGTGTTTCCCATCAGGTTTTCTGCTGGGTCAATTTTTGGATGGGTCGGGTCTCATGACCCAACTCAAGGTCGAAGATGACCTTTTTTTTTTTGGCTCATTTTGCTTTTTTGGTCAGTTTGCTCAGTTTGCAATTTTCTCCTTCTTCTTTGGTCTGTTTTCGTTTTGGTCCCAACAACTATTAAAAACATAAAGGCAAAACACCCTTTCATGCCTCTAACGTTTGCAGTGATTTTCAGTTATGCCCTTAACGTTTCATTTTGTTCAGACATGCCCTCAATGTGCAACCAACGTTTCAATTATGCCCTCAATTTTGACTCAATGCACATGTGGCAATTTTTTTTTGCTTATGTGTCATTTTTTTTGTTTGGCTTGATTACGTGGCATCATGACTGAGTATTCTTATTTTTTTTTCCACCTTGGCATGATGACTGGATTTACATTTTTGAACATAAAAATTGAGTAAACTAGCAAATCAGTCCCTGGATTTACATTTTTCATCATCTTCATTCATTTTAGTCCCAAATTCTCAAAATAAAATTGTAAAGTGTCCCAAAACACTTCCAAACATTTCAATTTAGTCCTTAAAAGTATTAAAAANTCCTCTGCCTAGGTTTACTAATTGAATTAAATTCAGGCTCTACTTCTCTAACCATTCCTAGGTCTGTTCTATCTTGGGTAGTCATATTTTTAAGTTTTCTAAATATAAATTTTGTTTGTATTTTATGAATAATGAAAATGCAAGAATAATGAAATAATAAATTGCAGAAAATAAAAAGCAAGTATAAAACCTGTTCCCGGAACTAGGTTCGTTTGGACACAATAACCGTTAAAACTTAAGAAAGTTCCCTGGCAACGACGCCAAATTTGACCGGGCACCTCGTCGTAAGGTGCCTAGCAGAGTCAAATTAAATTCATACTCAAGCCTCGGAAGTATAAACTATATTTATTAAAATATAGTATAGATGCTAGCCCAAGGTCGAATCTCTCGCGGAACTTCTAGGAATTTTAACAATGATTGTATCGGAACAAGGTTTCGTGAACACGGAACAGGCTTATAAGAGTGAATTGTAGTAACTAAGGTTAAGAGTAAAGAAAAGAATGAATTATCTGATAAACGGTAACTAATGAATGGAGAACGCATCCCACGGAGGTATCTTGAACTCGGCCTTCCCTGCTCAACACAACATAGTAGAAAATATCTTTTAAATAGATAAGTTTATATACCATACTCAATGATGCATTTATACTTAAACACAATCAATCAAATAACGGTAGATAAATATAAGATTAAGATCAAACACTCAACCCACACTAGGTATAAGCAATTTGTCAAAGATCTTTTAGGCAATCTATATTATTGCCACATCGGAACAGTAAACAAACCAAGAACTATCCTAATTATATATTTCTAAGATAAATAGACCACCTCATACAAACCCTAAAAAGCAACTTTATTAATCGTGAGAGAGACAAACTCCGGGAATGTCAAGGTCTCATTACTTCGATAAAGTATTAATCTATAAATCCCAACGGCGCAAGTTATCTTTGCGCATTTTGTTATCTTCTAGATGATTCTTTTGTTATTTTTATAATTCTCGGCAGAAACACTTAACAAACCATTATGCAAAATCTTATAAAAGACTTTAATAATATTAAATGCATAAAATAGTGGTTAATTTGTGGTTTTTATACTATGCTCAATACAACACCTATGATATGAATCTCTAGTCATATTATGGCTAATTAGCTAAAAATATATATTAATAAAAACAAGATATGACCAAAAATATACATTCATTTTGGGTCAAATCAGTAACGAATGCCTAAGCATAGAAGAATGGCTCCATGATGTAGATGTCGTATGAAACAACACCACAGAAGTGCTAGATCCAAAGCTTAAGGATGTCAATGATGAAGACATGGATCAGCTCAAAGAATCATTCGCCAGCAGATCAGGGATCATTAAACAAGGTACAATCTCTAACAAAAATGCATTATATTATACTGTCATGCGAGATTATTACCTTAGAACAAAATTGCATAAGACATGCCGACATAGGAAAAATAGAAAACCAAAATATCGACCACAAATAAAACTTAAAGAGCTTGCAAAGAAGAAAGTGGTGCGAAAACCTATCCTAGCAACCTTATTCCGAGACGAGAATAGCAACCGATGTGGATAAAGAGTCTCTACTTCGCGAAGAATAGGAAGATACCTCGTGAAGATCCGCCCTGAAGAATTTCCGCTGTGTCTTCTTCCCACTTATACGTTCCCGTATAAGTGTGGGGGAAGAAGAGGGTTATCCCGAAACCTTAAAATTCGTAGTTTAGGACCCTAGAGTTTGTATTAGACAAATTCTAGATTTTTCATTTTCCGTATTAGCATTTTTAGTTTATTTTTCATTAGAGTCTTGCAGCCAGATGACAGAAATAAATTTTTTTTTTATTTTTATTTCTGTGCCGCCGCTTGTGTCGGCGGCACATCTGGCGGCATAACGCCGAATCTTAGGAGGAAATTGATCACAATCAGTCTCTACCAAATCTAGTTTAAATTTCAAATTTAAATGACTCAAATTCGACGTAAACCCTAGATTTAGTCTCTATAAATACCCTGTTTGACCCCTAGACCTCTCACAATTCTCATATTACTTCTCTTACTTCTAAAACTCCTAGAGAAGTCTCCTTAGAGTCAGAACTTCCTCCTTTTCAAGTTCTTCTCCGATCCCAGGTAAATCCTTTTATGGTCATTCTTTGAATTTCTTCTATTCATTAGGAACTTTTAGGATAGATTCTTCTTCTAAAATTCTGGTTTTTAGAACTTATCTTCACATACAAAAGGTTAATTTCAGGGCCTTGCTGCTCAGAATTTTGAATTTCCGCAAAATCTATTGCGCCAGCGGCACATACTGATGGCACAGTGATCAGATACCCGTCGTAAGGTCTCCAGCGCTGCAAAATGCCAATCAAGTTTAATTTATACTCGAGCCTCGCAAGTATAAACTACATTTATTAAAATATAGTATAGATGCGTGCCCAAGGTCGAACTCTCGCGGAACTCAATGTGATGAGGCTAAGAGAATTGTGACGAAGGTTATAACTTCTATTCTTGAGGGTTGTCAGGATTTAATAAGATTTTTAAGAGTCAAAACAATACTTGAGAGAAAACCCTAGAGATGGACTATCATAGTTCATTCATCATAAAGGTTAGATAATGAATATGCATTTACTTTTCTTTGTTAGAACATGTATTTAAACTATAAACACAATCAATCAAACAATAGAGAGGATACAAGATTAGGATAGGTAACTCATCCATGACTGGATTTATGAGCTATTTGCCAAAGCTCTTCGGGACTATCTATATTATTGTCACATCGGAACAATAAACAAACTCGTATATCAATAGAAATCGTAATTATGCAAACAAGACATTGTAAACCACTCTTTAGCAAACCCTAAAGAGCTACTTCATTAATCATGAGAGAGGCGAACTCCGGGAATGTCAAGGTCCCATTACTTTAACGAAATATGATCTACGACTTATATATAACAAACTTTAACAATTACACTTGAAAGAGTTAGTCATACCTAATAAATGCAACATCAACATCTGGACTTTATAATGAAAACATAATGAACTCATGTCACATCCTTGAGGCATTCCTCAAGTATCTACCTAATTAGTTACTCATGCTCTAAGATGAGAACTTTTCTATTCTAAAGAGAATTCGAGTAAATTAGTCGAATGTCAGTGTTGGGAAATCAGGGCCCTAAGCGCGCAGCGGAAGCGAGAATAAAATTAAAAATTAAACCTTAAGTGGCGCAAAGGACCAAAAATTTCCCCACGGATCCGCTAGCAGAATTTAAACCGGTGAAGGATAGAGTTATACCTCAATGATTCAATCGGTCCGGTTGAACGGTGCGTTTCTGAGAAGTCCACTTGACGCGTCCTTCCTCCGCCAGTAATCCACACTAGCAGTTTGTTGGCACCAAGGTGCTAGCCTTTTGTTCTTTTTACCAAAAGAACCTGGGAACTCGAATCTACAGTTTTTAAAATTCTAGAACACTTCCTTGAACTTTAAAGATAGGTGGCGCAAAACAAGAACTCCTTCTTGTTTCTCTCTCTCAAAACCCTAGCTATGGGAAACTCTAATTTCTCTCGCACTCTTGGAGAAGATGAAGTTTCTCTCTAGGCTTTTGAGTTAGGCGATTTTATCTCCTTGTCTCACAAAGGAAGAGAACAAAATCACACTTATGTAATTCGGTCACCAAAGTCGACTTGCCTTGGCCTTTTATAGTGTTGGGGAATTTTGATAATTATAATTAGGGAATCCCTAAATTATAGGATTATCAAATTAAAAAATTATAAGATTACAATAATATTATAATTTTAGGACATGAATTCTTAATTAAAATATTACCTTAATATCTTAATTGAATTCAAAATGCAATCTTTGAGAATCAAATTGGAAGATCAAATCTTCCTCCTTGGACCCACAAGAATGCGCCATCCCCTCCCTCCTTTTCTTTGGAATTTTATAAATCAAAAACATTCCTAACTCTTAGGAAGTCATAACCAACTTATTATCTTCCAAAGATTTTGAATTAAAATATTACCCTAATATCTTTAATTCAAATCTTTTGAATATTGAAATCTAGATCAAATCTTTGAATTCAAATTCATGACTTTAATTAATAAAACATTTCTATTAATTAAAACCAAGCTAAAAGAGGCGCCACCCTCTATCCTATTTATCCTAATATTAGTGAATTTAATAAATCAATAATCTCCTAACTTTTAGGAATCTTATTTAATTTATTATTCCCTAATATTATAATTGTAAATAGATTAATCCTATTAACTATTTAACAATTAATATATATTTAAATTTGTCCCACAAATTTAAATATCTCAACCGTAGATTTAATTTAAGACAAGACTTTATGTCCCAGACATTTCAGCTATGTCTTAAATTGTGCCACTGGAGTGACTCACGAATTAACCCTAATTCGTGTTCCTTTAAGCGGTGTCCAGATCCTGCTCATGTGTGACCCAACATGCCCCACGTGAAGTTGGCAGCAAGCCATCTCTATGAATCACAAGTCGAGAGCGGACTCTAGCAAGCCATCACGACTACCCAAAACACGTGAGTTATCGTTTTATCAAAATGACCGATTTAACCTTATTACCACCTTGTCATAGACCCTATTGTCACACGATATTTTGGTCATGGATCAGGCACGGGAATGTCATCCATAATCCAAACCTCAACTTTCTCGATTTCTTGAGTAAGTCCCATTTCCCTGTGTGGCTATACATTCCTAGGACAGACTCATCGAGGGCGCCAGTTAAATATCTCTCATCTTTAATGAGGGACAAAATTCCATCTTGGTCAACCCTAAGCACTGCAATCAACCAAACTCGTACCTAGCCCTTATGGCTACCCTGCTACGGGCAACGTTAGACTAGGCCAAAGTTTGAACACAATTGTGCTCCCACTAACCTTCTTGTAAACACAAGGTTCATCAGGGTTTTGTAAGAAGCCAAACTCTTTGACTACTTCATCAAAACGATGATTCCAACTTCGAGATGCTTGCTTCAATCCATAAATGGATCTCTGAAGCTTGCATACCTTGTCTGGTTCCTTTGGACATACAAACCCCTCAGGTTGTGTCATGTACACATCCTCGGGCAGCCTTCCATTAAGGAACGCTGTTTTGACATCCATTTGCCATATCTCATAGTCATAATATGCGGCTATGGCAAGGAGGATCCTAATGGATTTGGCCATTGCAACAGGGGAGAACGTTTCGTCATAGTCAATACCATGACGTTGAGTAAATCCCTTTGCAACTAGCCTCGCCTTGAAGACGTTGACATTGCCATCCATGTCTGTTTTCTCTTTGAAAACCCACTTGCACCCTACGGGTTTTACCCCTTCGGGTGGAGCGACTAAGGTCCATACCTCGTTGTCGTACATAGATTGCATCTCAGCCTTCATGGCTTCAACCCATTTCTCAGAGTTGGGGATCGCGATGGCCTCTTGATAGGTGGTGGGCTCACCACGCTCCATGAGCAACACATCCTTGTTTTCAGTCACCAGAAATCCATATCTCTCAGGCTGAAAACATGTCCTATCAGACCTTCGTGGTCCTTGTGTCATTGGAGGAGCTTCCACAACATCTTGTGGGTCTTATCCAGTTTCCGTCTGCGCCTCTGATGTGTCTTGTGGAACTTGAACTTCTTCAAGCTTTATCTTACTCCCACTGTTTCTTTTAGAAACAAGATCCTTTTCTAGAAAGAATCCACTTCTGACTACAAACACTTTGTTGTCAGTTGGGCAGTAGACATAATACCCCCTTGTTTCTTTGGGGTATCCCACAAATAAGCACTTGAGGGATTTGGGAGATAGTTTATCGTTAGGTTGTTGCTTAACGTAAACTTCACATCCCCAAACCTTGAGGTTAGACAAATTGGGACTCTTCCCTTTCCATATCTCATATGGTGTCTTCTCAATTGCCTTGGATGGAACACGGTTAAGTGTGAACGCAGCAGCTTCTAAAGCATACCCCCAAAAGGATGGCGGAAGATCGGTTTGACTCATCATAGATCGAACCATATCCAATAGAGTTCGATTCCTCCTCTCAGAAACACCATTCCACTGTGGGGTTCCAGGAGGAGTAAGTTGTGAGACTATCCCACAACTTTTAAGATGATCAATAAATTCTTGACTCAAATACTCGCCTCCTCGATCAGATCGAAGGACTTTGATTTTCTTGTCAAGTTGGTTCTCTACTTCATTTTGAAATCTCTTGAACATTTCAAAAGACTCTGTCTTGTGCTTCATTAGGTAGACGTAGCCATACCTACTAAAGTCGTCAGTAAACGTAATGAAATAAGAGTAACCACCTCTAGCATGAGTATTCATGGGTCCACATACATCACTATGTATGATCCCCAATAAGTCTGATGCCCTCTCACTGTGGCCAGTGAAAGTCGCCTTTGTCATTTTCCCAAGCAAACAAGATTCACAAGCATCATATGATTCAAAATCAAATGAGCTTAGAAGTCCATCTTTATGGAGCTTCTCTAGGTGTTTCTCGTTTATATGGCCTAAACGACAATGCCAGAGGTATGTAGGACTAGGTTCGCTAACCTTAATTCTTTTCGTATCAATGTTATAGATTTCGTTATTACGTTGTTGTTCTAATTTCAAGATATAATGGTTATCTTGCAGATCACCATAAGCAAATAACACATCATCTTTATAAATAGAACATCTACCATGACCATTCACACAAACAAATCATTCCTTATCCAAATAAGAAAGTGAAATAATGTTAGAACTTAAGG